>ML106932.1:0-12645 GCA_003697995.1 Taxidea taxus jeffersonii
TTTTGAGTCAATTATATATATCTTTTCTCAAAGCTCAAATAGGCTTAATGATTTCCCTGGACAGAGCTGGCCTAACAATACGGGATAGGAGAACTTGATCCCATGCGGCTAAATTCTCTAGCTCCAAAACATGAAAAGGGCTCTGGAGTTGATTGATAAATGACTGAAATTGCTTCCAAGAAAGTCAAGATGTTGTGGGTCTCTTCAGGGTTTAAGAAATCCAGACATCTCAGACATGACCTGAGGTAAAGCTAAAATTGCCAGAGAGAATCCCACCTTTGTTGAGGTTTTTCTTTGCACCTAAGGTCATTAAAAGCAGTGACAACTGCTTGTGCAAGAGCTTCTTCCCTTTGCTGCTCTGCAGCACCCCCAAGGCCAGCCACAGTGGCTTATGTCTTCAGCTCAAAGTGCCAGAGCAAGAATGACTGAGCCATGGTCCCAAGGAAACAGAGTTAGCTAAAGAAAGTATTTGACTTTTAGAAGAGCAGTGAGAGAAGTATCTCACTCTAGTGTCCACTCTGTTTTCTTGTGAACCTCAGAAAGGAAAGTTTACAAAGTATGAAGACTTGAGCTTCCTGATTTTCATGCCTGGGTTGTTTTCAGGTCCAAATGCTACTAATCCTTTTTTTGATGCTATTAATTGTGCTGTATATAAAACCAAGGGAACATCCTTGCTGGTTGCTGGTTTGTTTTAGGAATTTTACAGCCATGAATAGGAAAATGAATAGGATTTGAGGCTTAAAGGTGATGTGATATACTGCAAAGGACATTCACTTTTTAGCAAGACCTTAGTTCAAATCATATAACACGCATAATTGCGTTAACTTCAGTATCTACCTAAATTCTTTGAAGCTCAGAAATGGGGTAAAGGGGATAACATTTACCTCCTTGTCCTATTGTGACAATTAAATGACCTCTTACATTTGGGGGAAGCAAAAATGTTAACAATTTTACCCTAACTTCCCTGGATCAGATCCTCTACAAATATCGGTGCTCAGTATCTCAGTCATCTCCTTCATCTCCTTCATTTTTCTCACTTTGCTCCAGGTATTTCTGGAACTTCCTAGGTGTTTCTACAAATGTTCATGGGTAGGTCTCAGGCCTCATGAAGTTGAAAATACAACAGTCCCTCAGCTTCAGCCTCTCCCCCAATAGGTTTCAGACTGGAGATTAGTCATACTATCCTCTCCATAATCCTATTTTCCTTCTCCTTCCCCATCTGCCTTCTTGTTCAAGTTCATAATTACCTCTTACTTGTAGGGACAGTAAGACTTCCCATTTCCTAAGCACAGCCAGGCCCTAAATCCTGTTTTGGGCTTCCTGGGAAACCTGGCACATAGATTCTGCCACAAACCTTGTCTGATTCCACCCCAAGAAAGCCTAAATGACCCATCTGAGATCATAGTACAAACTCAGTCTTGGGTCTTAGGTCACCACAGAGCCTCTTCTTTATGTAAGGCTGGAGTTAGGCTCTGGAGCTAGATTGCCCACCTCAAATCTGGTATTAGCCCATTTTTCATCTGTGACTTTGGAAGAGTTTACTCTAGGACAGTAGACTCAAAATCTATTTTGAGGTTTAGCCTGGTAGCTGCCCTCCATGATATTGACCTCTAAAGGTCACCCTGAAAAACCTGTGACGCCTTTCTTACTCAGTAGGAAAAAAATCATATCTTTATTTTTCTCCCTCGGCAAATATGTGAGTGTACTTTTCCTGGGTAAATAATCATTCTTTGTGTTTGATTCCTATTGTGTATTCACAGTTTCCGTTTATGGGCAGAGTCATGGCTTAAATTAAGCCGACCTCCTAGGATTTCATGTCCAATACTTTCCCTTTCCTGTTACATGTTGTTAAAATGCTGGGATTTTTTTTTTTGGTGGGGGGGGACACTGGCAGAGAAGCTAGGGAGTGCTGTCACACACATCCATATAGAACAATCCAGTGATTTTTGATTGCCCCTCAAAGGAGCAGCCAGCTGGCTTACAGTTTCAGGCGCATAGGACATGGAGTTAATGCTCCTGGGAGTTAGCTAAGAAGCCAGCTAACTCCCATGAACACCCCCCTATAACTCAGAAAACTAACAGGTAGAAAATCTATACAGCATTGATTTCCAGTCAAGAAACTAATAACTGTCAAATTATCAAAAAAGTTGCATAGTCAACTAAAATATTCCTTCCAAGTCCCTTTATGAGGAAGGTCTTCAGGCTTTCCCCAAGTCTGAGCCAAATGTTTTCTGCCTCTGCAGTGTCTGGGCTACAGACATCAGAAAATACTTGAAGCTCTTAGCTCTATCCTGGGGACTCCTGAGAAGGTAGGAAAATCATAGTTGCATTACTTTATGTAAGAAGAGAGAAGATTCCTGTGAGTATCACTATTAAGTTCTAACCAGGATGTTTATTTATTATTAGGTATATTTGGTAGAAAATGTCTTCTGAAAAATTTATTTATGTCCTTCCCTCATTGTTTGTATTCAGATTTTACTTCATCTCTGAGTTTTTTAAGAAATTTTGGACAGGCATTTAAACCAAACTGCAACTTGTACCAAGACCATAACCACCAACAAACTTACTAACCCCAAACCAAAGATAGATTGGTCAATCAATATTGGCTTAAAATAGAGGCTAAATGAAAGGGTTTGTTTTAATTTTTTCTTTATTGAAATTCCAACAAATAGGTCTGAAATGAAACAAACACATATTTTGGGGGGAGTCAAGAACATCAAAAGAGTCTCAGAAATAAACTGAGCAAAAGATAGGGATTTTTTATTCCAAGGTCTGCAATCAAAGGGAGAGATTGGGATCACTGCTTAGGCTGCCAGAAAGAAACATCATATTACTTGAGATGTAGGGAAGATTAATAAGTTTTTTGTTGCCATGGCTCATTTCTTGCCCGTTCCTCTACTTGACTTCGGAAGTTGATTATCTGAAACTTGGATTGCCTCCTACACTTTCCTAGTACTGTCTTGACTAGAGAGTCCTTGGAATGGCTAGGAAACTGTTAACCAATGAAATCACTATTCAGTGGACTCCTCTTAGCTCCTGAAGTTTATAAAGGAGATTAGGTGCAGCTCCAGCTTTCTGAAAAATAGAGGGGGAAAAAAAAGTCTAATTTCAAAAGGTATTATAGAAAAGCTCTCCCTCTTATGCTTGCATTATTTAAAATAATTACTGTAACACCTGCACTTAGCTTTCTCTAAGGAGACCTCAATTTTTTGTACTAGACAAAAATAAACTCCAGGTCCACTTTGTATGCTGAAATTTGCAGGGAAATGAGCCTCTTGATTCAGCCTGACATTTCCATTAGTGTTCAAATGAGTGATAGTCAAGCAGCTCACATTAGAAGCCCTCCAGTCTCAACTAAACGTGATAGGAAATTACTCCCGGTACCTCTGGGGACAATTGTTCTCTACCCCCTACCCCATCTCTATATACTGCAAGTCCCACTGTTGTCACCTATGTTGATTTTGGTTCGGTTTGTGCCAGAGATAAGAATTTCCACTTTAAAATAACAAGAATGACTGACATCAATTGAGTGCTTTCTGTATGCCTGGTACCATGACAGGCATTGTATACATTGACTTACGTAATCTTTAACAGAACCTTGTGAGGGAGATGAAGTTGCTCCCATTTCACACAGGGAGAAAGTAGAGGGCTATATAACATTTCTCGAATGTGTAGGCTCTGTGAGAGCCTGACTGGTTTTGTTCCCTGCTGTTTTGGTTTTTTCCCCCCCCCAACATCTAGAAAAATGCCTGGATCATACTAGATGCTTAATAAATATTATAGAATAAACAGATGAACAAATGAATGCACAAACACCCCGGAGGTCACATGGACAGCACTTCCCACACTTACCCCAAGGTCATGAGGCTAACTAGAACCCTGATGCAGCTTTCTGACCCAAGTGCCCCTTGCAGTTTCAGCATACGGTTTTAGGCAGTGTGGCTGTCCTGTGACCTTGCTCAGTTCGGAAGAAGAAAGTGTGGCTACCTCCTCATTGACATAGGAGTTTTGGTCTAGCCAAAGCAGGACCAGATTTAGGTCCTTAGGGCTGTCATTGCTACTTCCTTGGGTTTAATATAAATAGTCTGGTGATCTGAAGAGGTAACACAACGCGATGTGTTGGAATGAGGTAGAACTCAATATTTTAATGTTGCGGTTCCATCATCTGTAAAATAGAAATAAGTATAGTTTCCTCATATACATAGTGCTAGGATTACCCGGGGAAAATGTAGACAAAATATCTAGTACCAGTGTCATGCACATAGCAGGCATTCAGGAATAGCTGACTTTTTTCTGCTCCTATCGAATATGAGACTGTGTCATCCATTTTTTTTTGAGTGGGGAACATTCTCACTCTCCCTCTCTCTCTCTCTCTCTCTCTCTGTTCTTCCTCTCAAGAAAAATGTGGAAGGGAAAGCCCGAACAAGGACAATCACCTTAGGGTATAGAGAAGCAAATGTACTCAATTTGTACTGACTGTTCTCCTGCAGGTATGAATGTTCCCTTCCAGATATTTCAGCACGTGTGTAAAATACTGTGAGCTAATTCTGGCATTCTTCTGTGTAGAAAAGAGGCCAAGCTGACTGAGGGGTTGTGGAGGCTGGATTAGGGCCTAATTAAATAAGTTATGAAACTCTGTAGGTTATGTGCTAAGGCTCTCACTGATTTTGAGGTTAAAGGAAGCAGCCTTTTCAGAATTTTTATGAAGAGAAAGAGGGGTTCTAATTAAACACACACATTTAAATTCAAATATGATTCCAATCACAAAGGATTTGAACTTTAAGAACCTGCATTTTAGAAAATGTATTGATGGAGCTAAAACTACTAATGTGAGAATATACCTTACCAAAAACCAAAACCAAAAACCCACAACCAACAAAAACAAACAAAAACCAACCAGCCAACTAACCAGCCAAAGGAGTGGCTTCCTAAATTTAATGGCAATGAGTCTGAACTTTTTCCTTGACTACAACATGGGATCCTATGTGGAAAAGAGCTAAGTGGGGAGTTCTTGGAAGTGTAGGGTCCCCTGCGTTGCCTCACCCTGGGTCTGTTACCTGAGCTGAGCCCTGCTGCAGGACCCAGTTTGGGAAATGATTTTGAAGACATTACTTGGGAAGAAGAGAGGAAAAAGGAAGCCTGTTGAATTGCGCAGGGGTCCTGAAAGCCCTGCTCAAGAACTGCTCCTTTGGCTCACAGTGTGTTGCTCTGAGCCAAAAATTCAGAAGAGAATGTTACAACCCGGGACAGGACCTTCAGCTAGAACTGAAGCACAGCTCCCCAGACTGGGAAACAAGCTCTCCCCTCTTTTCCTGTTTCCTCAGTCCTGATCACCCAAAGGCTGAGCTCCATTGCTGGATCTATCTCCATTGCTGGCTTGGAGATTGCAATGGCTACAGGAAGGCCTGTAGTGGAATGTTCTCCCCTCAAGATGAGGGGTAGTAAAGACAAATTTAGGAACAGGATTTAGGAATAGGAAAGATCAAGTAAACATGAAGTCCCATTTGTCTCCTGTCTCCTGCAGGACTACATCAAGTAGCTGTGTGAGGAGGGTTGTCTGCTATGTTTGTATCTCATTGTGGTGGCTACTTCACGTGTTTTCCTTTGGCCTGCCATCTTCTTTTATTCATGTCTTTATTTATTTCCACCACTCCCCCACTTTCCAGCAGTTTAAATTTTCAGTCTTCTGTTTTCTTTCTAATACATTCATGCAAGCCTTTGCAAGCTTGATAGGTTTAGTGATTGACATCCTCTTTTCACCACTCTCAAAGGGTTAAATGCAAGGGATTTGCTAGAGCTAATTGAAAAGAATACTTCTGTAAAAACGTTTTTTGTTTGTTTGTTTTTTTAATTGGAATACCTTTTGAGATAATTTGATACAGATTGGGGTGTAGCAAAAGGAGGGCCTCTGTATACCAACACTGGAGATCTTTGTAGATCCCAAGCAAGGTTAAGTGGGTTTGTCTTCAGTCAGTACCCTGATAGCCCTAGATAATATTGAAGTATAATTCAGATGTGTCTGAACATGTTTTCTCTGAGAACAATAGCTGAATAAATTAGCAACTCTGTACCTTCATAATAGGATTATAAGTTTATTTTTTCTGATTATCAAGTTTAATAAGAACTTGAAAGATCTTATTCATGTCTCAGCCCTGAGTGCCTAAGTCAAACTTTAAATTATTCATGCATAGTTAAAACAAAGCATTTGGCATTCTCCTATTACAGAGCCCTCTTCTTCTAAAACATTTTTAGGCAGGTGACGATGTTGCAAAATCCTTAATATGATTGACATAATACAACTACATGTCTAATATTAATTATTTTATTGACAGATATTGGAGTATCTGTCTTTGGAGATTATGCCTTTTTCTCTTTCCCAATAACCCTATTCACTTCTTTTTTCTACCCATCCTGGCTTGTTCATTTATTGCACAGATGCTGAATGCTTGCAAGCACATAGAGCTCTGGCCTGAGAATCAGTAATGCAGTGGTGAGCAAGCAGATGTGGCTAACATTGATGTGTTGCTTTACATGCTTTGCTTCTTACCAGCCTCTCCCTGACTTCAAAGAAAAAAAAAAGCTCTCACTCTTTGAGGTAGATATCAAAACTAAAGAAGATGCGGTGTATATACATATGTATATGTTTATACACCGCATCTTCTTTAGTCTTATATATATATATGTATATATGCATATGTGCATATATACATATATATATATAATCTCAATGGGACACCACTCAATCATCAAAAAATGAAATCTTGTTATTTGCAATGATGTGGATAGAACTAGAGTGTTATGTTAAGTGAAATAATTCAATCAGAGAAAGACAATTATGATCTCACTCATATATGGAATTTAATAAAACAGAGGATCATAGGGGAAGGGAGAGAAAAATAAAACAAGACAAAATGAGAGAGGGAGACAAACATAAGAGACAAACCATAGGAAACAGAGGGTTGCTGGAGGGGAGAGGGGTGGGGGGATGGGGTAACTGGGTGATGGACACTAGGGAGGGCATGTGATGTAATGAGCACTAGGTGTTATGTAAGACTAATGAATCACTGAACTCTGTCTCTGAAACTATTAATATACTATATATTAAGTAATTTAAATTAAATAAAATATACAAAAAAACCCTTTCAAACAAAGGCATGGTAGTCTTCCAAATTTCATGAATTTTATTTGGAGTTTGGCTTATAAGAATGTACTTTGGAATCAATGATTTACAAGCTTTGTAAAGTACCTACAAAAAGGGTGTGAATCACTGATTATGATAAGATATATTGCAAATAAAACCCAGATGCAATCTTTGAGGAATGTATGGCATATACATGTATATATTTTCACTTTTTTCTACTTTTTGAGTTTGTTTTTGAAGTTTTTTTTAATAGATGAAATTTACATACAATAAAATGGACAGATTTTAGGTTTTCAGTGGGATAAATTCTGATAAATTCTTACTGTTATACAATACCTACCTCTATTAAGATATGAAACACTCCTGTCATTCTAGAAAGTTACTTTCTCTTGCCTAGTCAATCCCCTGCCTTTCTCCAATCCCAGAAACCACCTCTGTTCCAAATTCTGTTATCAAAGATTAAGTTTGTCTGTTCCTCAACTTGATATAAATAGAATCAAATAGTATGTACTTTTTGGTTTCTGAGTTTTTTCCCTTACATATTAAGTGTTTGAGATTTAACCATATTATTGAGTATATCAATACTTAGTTCCTTTTTTAATTCTGAGTAGCATTCCATTATTTGGATATACCACAGTTTGTTTACCCATTCAGTTATGGATGGACATTTGTATTGTTTTTAGGTATTACAGTAATGCTTCTTACTACACAAGTCTCTTTGTGGACTTTTTTTCCATTTCTCTTGGGTAAAGATGTAGAAAGGGACATCTAGGTTATGGAATAGGGCTGTTGTTTTTTTCTTTTAAGATTTCATTTATTTATTTGACAGAGGGAGAGAGATCACAAGTAGACAGAGAGGCAGGCAGAGAGAGAGTGGGAAGCAGGCTCCCCGCCGAGCAGAGAGCCTGATGTGGGACTCGATCCCAGGACCCCAAGATCATGACCTGAGCCAAAGGCAGAGGCTTAACCCACTGAGCCACCCAGGTGCCCTTAGGTTATAGTATAGGTTTATGTTTAACTTTATAAGAAACTGCCAAACAGTTTTTCAAAATACTTACAGTATTTCATATTACTATTAACAATGTATGAGAATTCTCATTGCTCCATATCTTCACCAATAATCTGTATGTCATTTTTTTGTGGTTGATTTTTATGAATACTTACATATTATAACATAGGTCCTAAGTTAAAAATATTTATGTGAATATTTTGTCCTAGTTTATGGCTTTTTCTCATCCGTGTTCTCCGAAATCTGTTGCTATGTGCTATCTATTTCTATATTTCATCCTCAATTAGTTTAGACTTTTGAAATAGAAAAGTTAAGAATTGGCATTCCTGAGTGGCTCAGTCGGTTGAGGATCTGCCTTCAGCTGAGGTCATGATCCCAGGGTCCTAGAACTGAGCCCTGCTTCGGGCTCCTTGCTCAGCAGGGAGCCCTTCTTCTCCCTCTGCCTCTGCCTGCTGCTACCTCTGCCTGCTGGGGTAACTCTTGCTCTCTCTTGCTATCTCTCTGTCTGTGTCAAATGAATAAATAAAATATTTTTTAAAGTTAAGAATTCAAAAAACTTTTTAAAAGATTGTTATAGCGTCTGTCCTCTGAAGAAATAAATGTAAGATGCCTTTGCTAATTAAATGGAGGATAGGCCAGTGAGTATAAAGCAATTAGGAGTTAAAACTGCAAATGTTCTCTTATAACACAGGATTGGGAAATATTTTTTTATAAGAGAATGGAAAGATCTCTACTGAGTTGTAGGCAGAGAACAAGAAAAGAGTGATGAGAAAGACACAAGAGAGGCACAAGAGAGGGGAATAACTGATGGAGCCAGGTGGATAAAGAAGTGGAAGGAGATAATCTAGGAGGCAGAGATGGGGTTCACTTAGGAAAGATACCTGGCACTTTACCAGAGAGAGGGGTAGTGAAGAGAAAGGTGAAAATATGGAAAATATATATAGAGAGAAAAAGGAATTTGTAGGCTGTCCTGTCAAACGGCTTTGATCTGAGTAAAGTATAGGATAAGTCTTCCTAGAGACTGAGAAAAGCATAGTTTTCTGAGAGCTTGAAGATGAGGTATTGCTTGGGAGGTCTGAAAGAGATGAAGGAGAGGACTGTCAATCAGAAATTAGGGGCTATGATATAAAAGATGGCCCTTGGGAGACCTGACTGGCTCAGCTGGTTGAGCATCTGCCTTTGGCTTGGGTCATAATCCCAGGATCCTGGGATCAAGTCCCACATCAGGCTCCTTGCTCAGCAGGGAGCCTGCTTCTTCCTCTGCCTGCTGCTCCCCCTGCTTGTGTTCTCTCTCTGATGAATAAATAAATTAAATCTTAAAAAAATAAGATAAAAGATGACCCCTTGGTTCACTGGCCAGAATATCTGCAATAGCTATTTTCAGATAAGGAAGGGAAAATGCGTTAGTATAGACATGGGCATTTAAAAAGGTAGACAAATTAGTAGGACAAGATGGTGAGGAATATCAGATGTAGAAAAAACCATCAATGAAATGGCAGACAGAAAGTCTGCCTCTATTCTGAGGAAGGAAGTTTCAAGACTAGAGCAAGGCACCAAAGAATACAGAGCTCCTGACAGCATATGTATTAAATGATAGAATTAGTTGGTTTGTGGGTAGCCATATGTCTTGAAGCCCTATTTCTTCTTTTGTGGGAATTTTCTTGAAGATATGGTTGACTCAACCTTTATTATGGCATTGCAGACATTTTATTCTTCATGAAAGGTATTGAAAATCTATCCAGAAAAGGATAAAAAGTATTGTACACCATGACCAAATGTTACTTATTTCAGGTATGCAGTTCAGGTTCAACTTTCAAAAATCAATTAGTGTAATCTATCACATCAACACACTAAAAAAGAAAAATCACATAATCACATTAATTGATGCAGAAAAAACATTTGACAAATCCAGCACTCATCATGATAAAAAGCTCTCAGTAAACTAGGAATAGAGGACAATTTTCTCAACCTGATGAACACTATCTACAAAAAACCTATAGCTAACATCACAGTTAGTGGTGAGAAACTCACAGTTTGCCAGTTAGATCAGGTACAAGGCAAGTATGCTTCCTATCATCATTCCTTTTCAACTTGTGCTAGAAGTTATAGCTAATGCAATAAGGCAATAAAAAGAAATGAAAAGTATACAGATTGGGAAGGAAGACATAAAACTATCTTTGTAGCTGACATGATTGTCTATGTAGGAAATTGAAAAGAAATCACCAAAAAATTTTCCTAGAACTCATAAATGATTATAGTGAGGTTGTAGGATATAAGGTTAATATAAGAAGTCAATTGCAAATCCTATATACCAGCAACAGAAGAGTGGAATTTGAAATTAAAAACACAATACTGTTTATATTAGCAACCCCAAATATGAAATACTTGGATATAAATCTAATAAAACATGTGCAAAATCTATATTAGGAAAACTATAAAACTCTGATGTATGAAATCAAAGAAGAACTAAGTAAATGGGGAGATTTTCCTTGTTTATGGATAGGAAGATTTAATATTGTTAAGATATCAGTTCTTTTCAACTTGATCTATAGATTCAAAGCAATCTTAATCAAAATTGTAGCAATTATTTTTACAGATATTGGCAAACTGATTCTAAAGTTTATGCAGAGAGATGAGCTGGGTGGCTCAATTGATTGAGAATCCAGCTCTTGATTTCAGCTCAGGTCATGATCTCAGGGTCATAGGATTGGGTCCACATTGGGCTCTATACTCCGTATGGACTCTGCTTATCCCTCTCCCTCTGTTCCTCCCCTCATTTTCCCTCTTTATTCTTCCCTCCCTCTCTAAAATAAATAAATAAATAAAACCTTTTGGGGGAAAAAAAACCCCACAGGCTTAATATAAAACTACAGTAACCAAGCCAGTGTGGTATTGGTGAAAGAATAGACAGTGGAATATAATAAAGAGGTCAGAAATAGACTCCTATAATATAATCAGCTGATCTTTGACAACAGAGTAAGGCAGTAAAATGGAGCAAATATAATTTCTTCAAATGGTGTTGGAACAACTGGACATCCACATGCAAAGAAATGAATCTAGATACAGACCTTACATATTTCAAAAAAAATTAAATGGATCATAGACCTAAATGTAAGACATAAAACTATAAAACTCTTGGAAGATAACATAGGCAAAAACCTAGATGATCTGGGGTCTGGTAATGCCTTTTTAGGTACAATGCCAAAAGCACTATCCATGAAAGAAATCAGTTATAATCTAGACTTCATTAAATTAATTTTTTTTTGCTCTGCAAAAAACAGTATCAAGAGACCTAGAAGACAAGCCATACATTGGTAGCACATATTTGTAAAAGATACATCTGGTAAGTGACTGTTGTCTAGAGTATACAAAGAACTCTTAAACACAACAATCAGAGAACAAACAACCTGATTAAGGGCCAAAGACCTTAATAGACACCTCACCAAAAAAGATATACAGATGGCAAATAAACATGAAAAAATGCTCCATATGATATATCATCATGGAAATACAAATCAAAACAGCAATGAGATGCAACTACATACCTACTAAATAGCCAAAATCTAGAATACTGACAAAACCAAACGCTGGTGAGAATGTGGGGCACAGGAACTCTAACACGTTGCTGGTGGGAATGCAAAATGGTACAACCACTTTGGAAGACAGTTTGATGATTTCTTTGAAACCAAACATACTCTTAACCGTACAACCCAGCAATCATGCTCCTTTGGAATTTACTCAAAGAAGTTGAAAACATATGTTCACATATAACCTGCACATGGCTGTTTATAGCAGCTTTATTTATAATTGCCAAAACTTGGAAGCAACCAAGATGTCATTCAGTTGGCAAGTATATAAATAGACTGTGGTATACCCAGAGAACAGTATTTTTGGCTTTACAAGGAGATGATCTATCAAGCCATAAAAAGACGTGGAGGAAAGTTAAATATGTATTACTAAGTGAAAGAAGCTAATCTGAAGAGGCTACATACTATGGTTCCAACTATATGATATGCTGGTAAAGAAGAAGCTACCCAGATAGTAAAAGGTCAATGACTGCTGTTGTGGAGAGGGGGCAGGGAGGGATGAATAAGTGAAACACAGAGGATTTTTAGGGCAGCAAAAGATGGTAGATACATGTCCTTATACATATGTCCAAGCCCATAGAACGTACAACACCTAGAGTGGACCCTAAAGTAAACGATGGACCTCCGGTGATTGTGATGTGTCAGTGTAGGTTTGTCCTTGGTTAAAAATTAAGTATCAGGATGTGGAGAAAGGGGAACCCTCCTACACTGTTGATGGGAATGCCAGCTGGTGCAACCACTCTGGAAAACAGCATGGAGGTTCCTCAAAAAATTGAAAATAGAGCTACCCTATGACCCAGCAATTGCACTCCTTGGTATTTACCCTAAAGATACAAACGTAGTGATCCAAAGGGGCACGGGCACCTGAATGTTTATAGCAGCAATGTCCACAATAGCCAAACTATGGA
>ML106932.1:13747-32238 GCA_003697995.1 Taxidea taxus jeffersonii
ATCTGGTGCTACTGAGCTTGCATATTAAGTTTATTTTTGCTTTGCAGGGCAGCTCCATATGTCTTGTAAAAAATGAGATACTAAAAATAAAGGGAGAACAAGAGAGAAAGAAGGCAAGACATATGGGATCTTTATGGTGTTCTAGGTGAAACAATGTACCTCATATTGAACCCCTCTCAGAGGTTTGAGAAGTTTCAGTTATAAAATTTCTCTTTAACGTTCTTCGTGTCTTAAGTAAAAATTTCTAACAGTCATTGAACAAATTCCATCATCTGCTTGCAGCTTCTGATTTTCTCTCAATCTTGCAATAAATACACTCAATTATTCTGCCAAAACATAGTCAGTCTCTTGTGAAGATAAATTTAAGAGTAAAAATGAAGGCAGGAAATTGAACTTACTTTAGCTCTGGCTTGGTTTGCAAGAGAGTCCTCAATCTGATTTTCCTCTAGTACTAGTTGACTATGCTTATTCACTACAAAAAATTAATAACACCTCTGAATCAGTGTTTGACATAATAACAACCCAATAGATGCCTTGACTAAATATTTCCATTCCTCAGTCAATGGTTATTGTCATATAAGCCCAGATTTTCCATCCTATTTTCTGTTTGACTTAGGAGAAGTGGCTTGTCAGTTATATCTAATTTTAGAATTTTGGTATTTGGTCTGGTATTATTTATCTGTTATCTATTATTACCCTTCTGGGGTCTATTATTATCCCTCCAGCTTTCATTATTATTCCTTTAAATTGTTTCAGGCCAGTGGGCAAGTCTCCTCATCTCAAGGGAAGGACATGGTCTTGTGACATAATCCAGGAACTCAGTAAATTGCAGTGTCTCAATTTAATAGTAGTGAGGGGAAATGCAAGGTATAAAAGTCCCAGTCCTCAAAGATACAAGCATCTAGCTGAGGAGGCAAGACCCGTGTGTGAAAAAACTGCTAACATATCAGTTTATTAAGTACCTAACGCTGGCTTTTACATATGTGCTGTAGATAGGGTGCCTGGGTGGCTCAGTGGGTTAAGCCTCTGCCTTTGGCTCAGGTCATGATCTCAGGGTCCTGGGATGGAGCCTCACATTGGGCTCTCTGCCAGCAAGGAAGCTGTCCCCCCCACCCCCGCCTGCTGCTCAGCCTACTTGTGCTCTCTCTCTCTCTCTCTATCAAATAAGTTAAAAAAATATTAAATATGTGCTATCTTAAAAAAAAAAAAAAAGGACGCCTGGGTGGCTCAGTTGGTTAAGCAGCTGCCTTCGGCTCAGGTCATGATCCCAGCGTCCTGGGATCGAGTCCCACATCAGGCTCCTTGCTTGGCAAGGAGCCTGCTTCTCCCTCTGCCTCTGCCTGTCACTCTGCCTGTGCTCGCTCGCTTGCTCTCTCTAACAAATAAATAAATAAAATCTTAAAAATATATATATTAAATATGTGCTGTAGAAATTTAGAAGCAAGAGAAATCACTGAGGGCTGGAGAACTCAGGAAAGATGTTGTGAAAAGATGGACACTGGAGGATAAATGGGATTCCGAGAAAAAGATGGAGGTGGGTAGGCAGTCCAGGTGGAAGGCCTTGTACAAGTTAGGGACAGAGAAGGAAAGGCATATGAGTACATGGGAAATGATTAGGACAAATTAGCTAGAAGGGATGCCTGAGTGGCTCAGTTGGGTAAGCTTCTGCGTTCGACTCAAGTCATGATCTCAGGGTCCTGGATTGAGCCCTGCATTGGGCTCCCTGCTTAGTGGGCAGTTTGCTTCTCCCTCTGCCCTTGCTTGTGTGGCTCTCTCTCAAATAAATAACTAAAATCTCAAAAGAACAGGCTAGCTAGAGAGCAATATTTGAGCTCAGAAATGGAAGATGAGATGAGAAATCTAAAGTGGAATGAGCATTGGTGGATCTTGAATACTACCAGTCCAAGGACTTTGGAGTATGTTGTGTGGGATGTAGGAGGCTATTTTTAAAAGCAGGAGAGAAATGAAAAACTTAAACCCACTTTCTCAATCATTCTCAGTGGACAAAAAATTACGGTTAGCTTTTGTCTTCTGTGTACTAAAATTTTAATTTCCTGTAACCTAATTGTTAAATTATGTTTATCTTTTCCTGGAATTAGATGCATCTCTGAATCCATTCCCCATTCTTTTAAGGGTACATTTCCCCACAATTGAGAGCCTTAACAAGACATTATAGTTTTTGTTTTGCTGCTAGAGATGTTCGTGTAAGAACATTTGACTCAACTGTCCATTATTAGGCTGACTCAACAAGTCAGTAGCTGTGCTGCATGAACTGTAAGGTCCTGATGCCTGGTATTTAGTTTTATTTTATTATTACTTTTTTGTATAGAAAGGTGTTTTTTGTTTGTTTGTTTGTTTTTTTAAGATTTGTTGAACAGAAAGGAACAGGTCAGTTTTCTTTTGGTGCTGTGAAATCCTCCCAGATGGATGATGCTAGTGAAATTCAGAGGGCCCGATTGGGAACTGCTTGTGTCTCAGAACAGAATTGTCTGACAGTGGTTGTTCACGGGTGGAGTGGAGGGGGGCAGGGAAACAACCACATACACTCTCCTGGACCTGCTATCTTTCTGAGTGACTCAGTACTGGCAGTTGCAGAGATAAGCAACCTCTCTGTCTTCGCTAGAGGAAACTTCCCTTTTACTTAACCTTCCCTGTACTAACCAGGTCATAGCTTCCAAAGCCCTACTTTCATTCTCGTTGGAGGCTAATCTCTATTCAGGACCTTTGCTGTTGATAGCCACTGAATCAAAGGACAGAAATCTGATGTTGGCAGGACCAGGACTGTGAAGTAAGAGTCTCTTCATTTCAAAATGCAGTTTCCTGGCCCAACCATTGCCCCTTGCTTCTGCATCTCTTAGTATCTCCTAAGTATTAGATTCTGGAAAAATGTTAACCCTGCTCTGTTAGATAGTGAAGTTGTAACTTATCTATATAATCCTGTTGAATTGCATCTTTGTGATGTAAAATGTGTTTTATTACAGAGGCAGTATATGAATAGATTGTCCTTTTGGTTCAAGGAAGACTGTAATCATGCAAGCAGCCACCATTTTGTATATATAATTTACCTGTCTTTAGAATTTTAGACCTAATGGATCTTTCATTCTAGCCATCACATTTTATAAAGGAAGAAATTAAGGCTCAGAGATAGCAGCTAATATGGTGCAATCATCATGATTTGCCCTGAGCTGCAATGCTTTCAGTGCTGAGACACATGGGGTTGGGTTGGTTATCCCAACAACCAATTAACTAACTCAAAATCTTGTAGCAGTTATTGATATACTGCAGAGTAAAATCCATGCTTTCTGACCTCTGGTATAGGGTTTTCCCCATGACAGCATAATGTGATAAAAATACTTCCCCATTCATGAGAAACATTAAGATTCTAGAATACTATAATGATCAGTTTGACTTCGTGTTCTAGGATAGGTATGAAAGTTTTCTCCCACTTCTGATTCGGACTATCTCATCCCTAAGAACTCAATATTAGCACATCAATTTTTAATCTAATTTAAACTTAATAAGGATAGTAGGCTATTTCTGTCTTTAGTGGATGGCCAAAAAAAAAAAGGGAAGAAAGAAAAAGAAGAAGAAGAAAGAAAAAAAATCAATGAAGTATTTTGAGGATAGCCAAAGAAAGTATTTGTTCTGGAAATTCATTTAGAGCTATAGTTATGGGATCTAAAATATACAAGGCTTAGTTAAAAAGCATAAGGCTGTGGGTAGGAATTCTTTATTAATAAAAATGAGGACAGTTAACCCCAGCACAGTTACCGGTTACTAACAGCTCTTCCAGCTCAAGCTCTTGTAGATGTAGCTATAAAGCAGTGAAGTCAATTGATAAATGCAGCTTTCAAATCACCTCATTAATTTATAGGCCCAAACTCCTACAACTCCTTTGGCTCCTTGTAATAAGGGTGAAATGCTTAAAATCCCATTGATAACATGGTTGATAAAAGTTGCTAACCTATGCGAAGGCCTTCTTCTATTATTCCTTAACTATTGGTGATCTGTTAGGTTCCTCTTAACCTTCTCACGAGACATGTTGTCTGGAGGCCAGCTCATCTTCACCCATGACTTCAACTACTACTTACAACGGGATGAGTGGATGTACTATGTTCCTGCCACCACACCTTTTTCCTGTGCCTGTGGCACACATGGCTGATTTCTCCTGGTGCTCATTCCTGCTTGACTTGGCCTTACAATCCTTTCAAGCATGTGTCTTCAGTCTAACACTACAGATAGGCTGCTCAGATTTGGCACCAGATCTGTTCTTGCACCTACAATCAGTTAACCTTGGACCCAGTTAAATCAAACTTGTTTATCTAATTGAGACCTCCTCCAAGCTGTGTATCTGAATGTTTGACAGCCCATCTCTGCCTGGATGACCTCAATTTCAACATGTCCAAATATGAAATCCTCATTTTTTACCTGCAAACCGGTTTCTCCTGTCTCCCTTTTACTTACCATTTAGTTAGTCATCAAAACCTGTATTTTATTCATTCTTGAATCTTTTTTGACTCCTTCTGCTACTTTCTATCCCTACTGTCACTGTTTTACTCAGGTTCCTGTAAAACCCCCTTGCTAGTATCTCTTACTTCATTTCTCCTGTCTTTTTTCTACGTTACTGTAAGAGGGATTTCCTTCAAAACTGCAAATCTGACCATGTCATTCCTCTCCTTGGGAATCCCTATAATTACTCTCTCCTGGCCTTCAAAATACATTTCAAACCTCTTAGCTCAGTTTATAAGATCCTTGTCATTCATCTGTGCCTATCTTTCCAGAGGTGTTGACATCTTACCCATTTTTATATTTGCTGAAGTTTTCACTAATTTGATTTTCAAAAAGACAACACTAGTTTGTTTCACTAATCGTTTTTATTTCCTAACTGTTGGTATTCTGTTTATTTGTATTCCTAATTTATTTGTATTTTTCCTCTAATAAGTTTCTTAATATGATGCTTAGAATATTTTCAATTTTTATGTTGTCATAAATCATTTTAAGGCTCTGGATTTCTCATGTATATTGCTTTGGCCACATCTTGTAGGTCATATTCTCCTTGTCACTCAGCTCTGACTTATTTATACTTTTGATTTTTACTTGGGATTTACTAAAGATTCATTATAGAAAGATACTTAATTTTTTGTCTTATTATTCATTTACTGTGTATCAGGGTTAGAAAAATGTAGCTGAAATAACTCCTCCATTTTTTAAAAAAATTTCTTTTCAGTGTAACAGAATTCATTGTTTATGCACCACACCCAGTGCTCCATGCAATACGTGCCCTCCATAGTACCCACCACCTGGCTCCCCCAACCTCCCACCCCACCCCTTGCCCCTTCAAAACCCTCAGATTGTTTTCTAGAGTCCATAGTGGGTATTCATCCTTTCTGATGGAAAAAGGTGGGTATTCATCCTTTCTGATGGAGGCGTAATACTCCATAGTGTATATGGACCACATCTTCCTTATCCATTCATCCGTTGAAGGGCATCTTGGTTCTTTCCACAGTTTGACGACCATGGCCATTGCTGCTATGAACACTGGGGTACAGATAGCCCTTCTTTTCACTACATCTGTATCTTTGGGGTAAATACCTAGTAGTGCAATTGCAGGGTCATAGGGAAGCTCTATTTTCAATTTCTTAAGGAATCTCCACACTTCTCCAAAGTGGCTGCACCAACTTGCATTCCCACCAACATCTCCCTGATGGCTAGTGATGATGAGCATTTTTTCATGTGTCTGATAGCCATTTGTATGTCTTCATTGCAGAATTGTCTGTTCATGTCTTCTGCCCATTTTTTGACATGATTATCTGTTTTGTGTGTGTTGAGTTTGTAACTCCTCCATTTTGAAATGTACAGAGTATTTGTATATACATGTGTATGTAAACTTAATACATGAACAATTTTTGGAAAATATTCATGGAACTTAAAGATAATGTATATTCTCTTATTGTTAATGATGTGCTGTTCTCTCTACATGTATTAAATGAAACTTATTCATTGTGATATTCATATATTCTTTCAGAACAGGTCTTTTTCAATAGTACCTTTTCTGAGTAAGGATAGAAGTACATGATTTCCAAATATTTACCTTGTTCTTATTTTTTTTTTTTTAAGATTTTTGTTTATTTATTTGACAGAGATCACAAGTAGGCAGAGAAGCAAGCAGAGAGAGAGAGGAGGAAGCAGGCTCCTCGCTGAGCAGAGGTCCCCATGGGGGGCTTAATCCCAGAACCCTGAGATCATGACCTGAGCCGAAGGCAGAGGCTTAACCCACTAAGCCACCCAGGTGCCCCTGTTCTTATCTTTTTGTGAAAGCCGGGCTAGGTATGGAATTCTAGGTTCAGTTGTCTTTCAGAATTGTGATGATATGGTTCCTTTGTTTTCCAGGAACCCTATTTTCAGATAAATTCAGTGTTAATCTGATTCTGTTTTCTTATTGGTATACTCTTTGTCTCTCTGAGGTGTTCACAGATAGTCTCTTTATTGTCTGGGTTCTGAAATTTGACCAAGTTGAGCTGTGTGTGTTTTATTGTTGGTGTTTTAATTTGCAGTTTTTCATCTAAAGATCTGATAAGTGTGTTTTATTATTTTCATTTTTTCTTCCCCTCCATTGTCATACTTCTGGGTTGGTTTGTTTTTAGGATTCCTACTAACTGGATGACTCTTTTTCCAGATCTCTTCTTCCTAATGTTCCGTAGGTTTTCTCGCACATTGTCTACCTCTATATCTTTCCACACTACATGACAGGGGAAATATTTGTCTCTATCTTCCGCTGATTTTTGACTCTCCAACTATTCTATTTGGGCCATCGTATTTTGATCATATTTTCAGAGATCTCCCTTGTTGTTTTTGCATTGGAATCTATTCTTTCCTTTTGAACTCAATATCCCTTCCAACCAATTTGAAGGAATTAACTATGTTTATTTGGCAGTTTAATTTCCTATGTTTATCTAATTTTATAGTTGGATTTGCTGTGATTCCATCGCTTCCCCAGGGCCTCTTTCTTCTACTTGCTGAGTTTAGAACTTTGTGATTATTATTATTTTAAAAAAATGTATATGATGTCTTTTCTGTTGGTCTTCCTCAAATATGTAGACATTCAGGTTGTCTGTTCCCAGCCATGGATGTGAGTCCTTGCCAGAATTAAAATCACAGCTCATGTGATTTTAATCTGATTCTGATTATAGGATTCTGATTATAGGAGCCTGGCTCCAGCAGTTTATGTGGGGAGGTGGGAGTGTGTGTGGGACCATAGTGCTAGGAGTCTTGGTCCCTCCAGTAACCACAGGCTGCCTGTAGTATTGCTCTGTTTCTCTACCCTCTGCTACTTTGGAATTTCCTATCCTTCAACATGAGTCTGCAGACCAATCAAGAGTCTGTAGCTCTTGAAGTAACCACTCCCTTCATGACTGCAGGGACGTGGGTGGATACTGATGTAAATGTTTTGTCATTCTTAATTAGTCACCTCACTAACTGCCTTCATCCTGCTCTTTCCCCTAGTTCCCACTGTTGCTGTTCTTTGGATTATTCTGGGCACAGTTGAGAAAACACACAGGGTTTGACCTTCTCTTGCTTCTACATGAGATTGTGACTTCTCTAGTTTTCAGGATTAACTTTCAATCTGGTCTGAATCTTATGGAGATACAGTTGATGGTATCTCTTTCAAATTTGCCACTCTAGGGACGCCTGGGTGGCTCAGTTGGTTTAGCGGCTGCCTTCGGCTCAGGTCATGATCCCAGCATCCTGGGATCCAGTCCCACACTGGGCTCCCTGCTGGGCAGGGAGCCTGCTTCTCCCTTTGCCTCTGCCTGCCTCTCTGTCTGCCTGTGCTCACTCTCTCTCTCTAACAAATAAATAAATAAAATCTTTAAAAAAAATTGCCACTCTAATGTATAGATATAAAACATATAAACTCCCTTATTTTATATGTATATATAAAAGTCTGTCATTTTAATTGGATTTTCTTTTAAAAAATGGGAGTAAATCTAGTATTTAGTTAGCCAACTTAAACTGGAAAACCAACTCTTTGTTTAGGCCTTCAATATGTAACCAGCATTTTCCATTTTATTGCTCCCCCTGTTGAAGAATTTAGAACAAATATCTCAAGGTCAAGTCAGAATTTATTTTGGGCTTTGCCTCTTAGGCTCTTACCTGGTTATGTTCAATCAGAGTCCCTTGCTGAGCCGCATCTTAGATGCCCTCTTTCTCAGACTGAGACTCTGGAGACCCACCATACCTCACTATTTAGGGACTATAATCACAAAGGCTCAAATTTGGAAAATGTCTTTCAAAATTGACTTCACATTTATCTCAGGAAGTTTCAAGACCTTTATACCACAAGGACTCCTGGTTGTTTATACTTTCATTCCAGAGTTTCTGGGGAGGTTATACAGATTAAGTCCCCTTGAATTAACTTCTGTTTGTGGAACACTTTGCACTTTGTCTAGACTTTCACACTGATATTTCATTTGAGTGTCTTGACACATTTTCTCCATAGATATGGAATATTGTCTGGTTATTTGCCAAATTAGACAAATAAAAAATGGGGGAGCCAGTCCTCCAATGCTGTAATTCTTTGTCTGGGCAGACTTCATGTGGATTTCTTTAATGACCAAGATGAAACCCATGTCCTTAGACAAAACCTGGTTTCAAATCTAGATGAGTATCCTTCAGGCTAGACAGGAATTTAAAAAGACTGTAGGGTTGAATTCAGTGTTTATTGAGAAGAATGTGCCTGATTATAACAGATTGGGATTTTTTTATTCTAAAAAGTCACAGAATCAATTATTCCTTTAAAAAGCTCCCCAGAGGAGTGCCTGGGTGGCTCAGGCAGTTAAGCGCCCATCTCCTGATTTTGGCTCAGGTCATGATCTTGGGGTTGTGTAACTGAGCCCCATTTCCAACTCTATGCTCAGTGGGGGTCTGCTTGAGATTCTCCCTCCCCCCCAAAATAAATAAATAAATCTCTTAAATTTTTTTTTAAAAGCTTCCCTGAGAAAAACAGTTCTGAGCATGATTATAGGAATTACTGCTTTAGAATGTTTGATCATTTGCATTAAGTCCATATTTCTGTTCAGGTTCCCTCTGTTGAGTGTATCAGTTACTTATTGTTGTTTTTAAAACTCCCTGCCCTGAAGCTTTTGGCTTAAAACCATCACCATTTATTCTTGCTCCAAAGATTTCTGGTCAGCTAGGAAGTTCTGCTGACCTGTCCAAGCTTGGCTGATCTCAGCTGGGCTCACTCATGTGTCTGTTTTCAGCTTGAGAGTTGGTGGTGACCTGGCTGCTCCGCTCACATGTCTCATGATTGGCTGGCAGGACTTTGGTTGGAGCAATGTCTTTATCATTTAGCAGACCATCAGGGGCTTATTCATGGGGTAGCATCAGAATTCCAAGAGAGCATATGAAAGCTTAATGGGCTTCTTCAGCCCTAGGATTAGAACCAGCACAGTGTCACTTCAAAACAAATCATAAAGCCAGTCCAGATAAAAAGGGAAGGAAGCTGTAAAGTCATATTGAAAGGAGCACGGACACAAAGGAAGATTATTTTTTTGCAAACAAAAAACTAATTTTTGCAAACAACCTACCATACCTGGCTATTGTACTCATGCCTCAGTTGCTAAAGGCTCACAGATGCCTCCCCTCTCCTGGTGAAGTGCCCTCAGCTGAAGGGGGCTGCCTCCTACAGATTATGCCCCATTTTTTCCCGTGAGAAGAAGGCGATATGGTCCTCAGCAAATGACTGATGGATATTGGAACATGAAAGGCCAGCCCCTTTGCCCCAAGGGGCAACTACTCTGTCGTGTGATTTAAGCCTCAAGACTAGACTGGACCTGAGACCATATCCTTGCTCTGCTTTTACCTCCTCCCCATCTTACTTTCCTCATCCCTTTACATGTTTCTCCTGAAGAGTATTCCCCTAGTCATTCACTGACTCCCAATTCCCTTACTCGGGCCCTACATCTAGGCATGCCTTCCAAGACAGATGTTTTATGATGATAAAAGAGAGCAGACCCTTGTCATCAATACATATTTATAAGCAAAGTTGCATTTTTTTTATAAAGTTTTTTTTTTATTTGACAGAGATCACAAGCAGGCAGAGAGAGAGAGGAGGAAGCAGGCTCCCCGCTGAGCAGAGAGCCCGATGTGGGGCTCGATCCCAGGACCCTGGGATTATGACCTGAGCCGAAGGCAGAGGCTTTAACCCACTGAGCCACCCAGGCGCCTCAAAGTTGCATATTTTAGTTTAGTGGCAGTCTCTTTGAGATTTCAAAGTGCCTTGCACTTTGGTAAAATGACAGTGGGTAATATTTGCTGAGTACTTACTATGTACTGGGCTTTATGCTCAGTATGTAATATGTATGATATCATTTAAAACTCACTATGAAAGAGCTACTGTTATCAGTTTTTATACTTTTAATGTTTTCTAAGTCATTTTGTATCTGGGTTTTGTTGTATTATTCTTTAGGAACAAAAGCCTTCTGAGTCTGCCTAAAAATAACATTTGATACATGACATAAGGCAATACCTGGTTAAGTGTCACAAACCAGAAAGACAACTTGACCTTCCTTCAACTTGGAGTATCAAACCTCTCTGGGTTCATATTGATAGTATTGATAGAGAAATGCAATGGGCAAGGGAACATCCCAGCTCAAAACACTAAATCTTTTCATTAAAGTCGTTTGGTTATTTTGGTGAGCAATTTCGGCATTGCAAACTATTTTGCAAAGTCATGCATTTGTGGGTCCAGACATGTCCAGCTTTGTTTTAAAAATCTTATATGCTGTCAGGTCTCCACTAAGTAAATTTCATTTATTCACAGAGCAAGCATTAAGTTTTCATCATGATATATTAACTGTTTTTTCTCTATATCCATCTGTGGACATCTATATAGATAGATATAAAGATAGACACACTTATATAAATATATACATAACATTAAATAAAAATATTAAAAAAATATATAAAATAAGTGTTGTGGATGTCACAGGAAGATGATAAATGAGTCAATAGTAACTGTTCATGTGAGTGGACCCTTAATTTCAGCAGCTGCAGCAGGAAATAGGAAATCTTATAAAGGGCGGGCCAAGGAACAGGCATTAATTCTTTGTGAGTTGTGTGGCAATGCTTTGTCTTTCTCAGTTTAGCTGGAAGTGGCCTCTGACTCCAAGGGAAAACCCAGAAAGGAGGACCCGATAAGACTGTTTGGCATGGCACTAAGCCAGAAACCAAGGGTGGGAGAGGTAAAAAGAACCATCCCCAAAGTGACACAGGTAGCAAGTGGTGCGATCAAAATTTGCACCTGGCTGCTCCTCAGCCTGCTGAAGTATCAGGCAATGAAAGAATGGGCAGCGTGCTGACAGGTGGAGGGTGCTGTTGGAGAGCAGCTCATGCAATGCAGTTTCTTCTGTAGTAACAGTGAGGAAGACTGCAACAGGCAACTTCCCATTTAGCAGCCATGATCCCACCTACCTGAGCTAAACTCCTGAGAGTTTTATTTTGGGGAGATTTTAACTGGATTTAAAAGTGAACTCTATTAGTTACTCAGAAGCAGAACAGGTATTCTGAGAGAGAGAGAGAGAGAGCTTGAGAGAGCTTGAGAGACAGAACTAAACCATCAACGTGTTTCTGAGTCTGGCTTACATGAAACCTCTGTCAAAACTGACAAGAAACTAAAAAAATTAAAAAAAAAAAGAAAGAAAAAACTGACAAGAAACTACCAAGAAGCTTAAACTTTAGAACTTTTGTGAAGAAAATTCCTTCAGAAAGCGATGAAGACAAAACTTCAGTGAAAACACCAGAACCCAATTGAGCAGGATCTTGAGTACCTCCTTAGGTATGTAAGGATTCGGAGCTGATAAATTGCTACTGGGGACTCTGTGGCATTGGGCCCATAAGAGACTCACCACCTTGCACACCACCCAGGAAGGATCCTCAGGAAGAACTCAAGCTCCCAAAGACTAGTTGTTTCATCTAAGAGAAACACAATTAGTCCAGAGCCCCATGAATAAACCATCTACTTTCACCTTGCAGTGGAATTTTTGTGTGTGTGTTCCTCTACCTTGAGGACAAAGACAACAACTTATTTTTAAATCTGTCCAAATGGTATCTTCCCCTTCTCTGAGCAGGCAGCCAGGGCACCCAAGTCACTTCTATTACCTAACATGCAGGAGGAACCTTAAAGAGGAAAGTGAGAAAAGAAGTGAGAGCATAAGGCAAAAGGATTGGAGAAGATAAAAAAAGAACAATAGGGTCCTGGTGAGCAATCCTTGGCAGAGTGCCCAGAGAAGCTTCAGGAGAGGGACAGAGTCAGAAAGAGCATTTCCTGCTCTGGGTTAAAAAAATAAACTCAACCAGTCTCTATGAGGTGGTCTAGCCATCCTACGCAGCATTGGGTCATTAGTTCGAAAACTACAGGTAGTAATAAAAACAGCAGTCACTTTCTTCATGCCTAGGTGAATGGGGCTCTCCTACATCAACTGCTACACACCTGGGTTACATTAATCTTATCTTGTGTGTGGGTGGTTTCTCCCAGTTTCAGTCTTGGCAACATCTTTAACGGCCTCTCCTGCTTCTAAAACTTCTCCTACGTTTCCTCTCTTCTATTTTTCTCAGCCTACACTTATTCTTGATAGAAAAGAAGAGTAATCACTACATCAGCAAGGAAGCAGCAACTGTTCGTGACCATAATTGTTGCTGGAATTAGTAAAATCCCAAGTTGCCTTCTGTCATAGAATGCAAAAATGACTTCGTGTTTTCCCTACTCTTTAAAGTTTATTAGCTCCTCTCATTACCAGTACTTTGGAAGTTTCCAAAACACTTCACACTGTCCGTCTAGATGGCTTTCCTTCAGGGAGCTGCTAAGACTGGCTTTCTCTTTTCTGTTTGTCAGACCAAGAGACCTTGGACTTGGGGGAGGATTTGCCTTAGACCTCCACGTTTGTTACTATGAACCATTTTCCATGTAAAATTTTCCTGATGCTTATACAACCTGTAATAAGACCACAGCCCTTTGAACTCTGAGCAGGTGTAGGGTTTTACAGCGCAATATTTTAAGATAGAATTTGTTTTAATCTTCCAGTTAAGCCTCTTTATACAAACAGAGCTGCCAAGAGAACAAATACAATTCCCTTACAAGTTGTTTGTCTAGTTAACAGTAAGTACGCAAATCAGTTTCCTGTTCACACAAAGGATTTTCTTGTGTTTGAAATCTTTGACCAAAGGGACATTGGCTTGGATTTTTATAGGGAAATCACAATGGTAACTATCTATAGTGCTCTGTGGACCAGGATGTGAGGTGACTTAGCAAGCAGCTGGTTAGCACCAAACAAGTATGTTGTCTGAGCATCTGAAAAGGACTTTTGTGTGCCCAGTGCAAAGGCATCACAAAGGGTCTACATGGAAACAGAGGTTCAATGCACAGTGAAAGATACCAGGAAGTTGGAGGACAGCACAGAGGAAAGGAAAAGGAAAACCTTATTGTCAAGATAAAATTAGGACAAGGGTTTGCAAATGGCCTGTTTCCCTCAGGTTTTGCGTTCAAGGTTTTCCTTTTTTTTTTTTTTTCTTATTTCTTCCTTTCTCTTTAAGAAACATGAAAACATTCACGTTAATATGTATTCCCAAAGAGCCTCTTCAGTCTTGAGGTCCTTGGGAGGGTTAGATTATTTTTGAAAGACAAGTCGCAGGCAGCATTGATAGCTGAAGCCCTGAGTGCTCTTGGAGACACTGTGTCATGGGAGCATTGCTGATTTGTACCCTTGATTCAATACAGGGGTGTTTTATTGGTATAACCCCCCACCCACCAATGAATTAATTGGTGTACTTTGCCCTTTTTGCTAGGTTCTTTCAATCTCTTCACTTGTTTACCCAAATGTGTTTCCCTTCAGCCTAGATAAGTTAGACAGAAGTTGCCTATTGCCCTGGGGAGACAAAGATGTTACAGAAGCTGAATAACAAGTAGCATGTTTTTATTTTTTACATTCAAAACTGCTGGTTTTGATGGCAAATGGGAAAATTCACAATCATCCACGTAGGACCAGTTTCTCTTGAGACCGGATCCAAGTAAATGCAGATATGAAGGAACCCCTTCTAAGTGTACAGTTTGGAAAACACTGAGAACCAGGATTTGGATGAGGAAACAGCAATTCTCAGGGCAATGTCCCCTCCCCCTAACCATGACATTTTGATTTGACAGCTGTCAGGTATTGATGAGAACTGGTGGTACAGGGGATCTAGGCAGGAGTGGGGGTGGAGACATTTTCTCGGCTCTATGTGCAATTGAAGTTGTGGACGAAGGCACTCAAATTCTCCCTAGTTTCTAGAGCAGGTCACTGACGTAAGTGGAGGGGAGCCTCTGGCCTCTGTGGGTATTGTGGCTGGAATGAGAGGTGATGTCACTGCCAGGAGATTGAGGTCACATGTTAGCAGAGAGATACCAGGATGCTATGTGGGGGCCAGGTCAATATCTGTGGCCCTTCCAAGCACCACTAATGAAATAGGATGAGTCACACATGGAGCAGGAGACCAGCCTGGATGGGCCTGACACAGTAGAAGCCTATCGCCTGCTGCTGCAGGGGTGCTATCTGTTTACTTCCTCTCAGAGCTTATTAGCATCTATGCCCAGAGAGGGATAATGAGGAAACCATCCAGAACAGAGTGAAGTTTCTTCCTATTAGATTTTTATTTTGAGATCATTCAAGATTCACATGCTGTTGGAAGAAATGATATAGAGAGATCTTGTATCTCCTTTACCCAAACTCTCCCATGGACAGCTTGTAAAATCAGAATAGTGTCACAACCAGGACATTGACCTTGATACAGCCAAATGCAGACCATTTCCATCACCATCAAGATCTTCATGTTGCCCTTTTATAATCGTACCTACTTTCTTCCCCAGTCCTTAACATCTAGCCACTGCTAATCTGTTCTTCACTTCTATAATTCTGCTATTTGGAGGAAGCCTGTATTTCTCTGTCACCTTGAAGAATAATGTTGCTGATATAAAATGCTAGGTTGGTGATTTTTTTCTTTCAACAGTTTAAATATTAACTCCACTTGGGGTGCCTGCATGGCTCAGTGGGTTAAGCCTCTGCCTTCAGCTCAGGCCATAATCTCAGGGTCCTGGGATTGAGCCCCAAATTGGGCTCTCTACTCAGTGGGGAGTCTGCTTCCCCCACTCTCTCTGCCTGCTTCTCTGCCTATTTGTGATCTCTGTCAAATAAATAAATAGAATCTTTAAAAAAAATATTTCACTCCACTCACTTCTTGTTTGTGTGGTTTCTGATGAGGAGCGCAGTGTAATTCTTATTCTTGTTCCTCTCTAGATAAGGTGTTGTTTTTTTTTTTTTTTTTTTCATCTAGGTGCATTTAAGATTTTCTTTGTCTGCTTTTTGCTGTTCAAATATGATATGCATAAGTGTGTGTGTATGTGTGTGTGTTACATTTCTCTTGCTTGGCATACTCTGACCTTCCTGGACTTGTGATATGCTGTCTTTCATTAATTTCAGAAAGTTCTTGGCCATTGTTACTTGAAGTATTTTCAAATTATTGAGCAATTCCAGTTCCTTTCCCTTTACATATTTTAGAACAATCTTTTCTATGCATCCAAAAAGTTCTCCTGAGATTTGATCAAAATTGCAGTGAACCTATATCATTTGAGGGACATTTGATGTCTTTACTATTTTGAATCTTCCAATCCATAAACACAAAGTGTTTCTCCATTTAAGTCTTCTTTAATTCCTTTTATTAGTATTTAGTTTTCAGTATACAAGTCCTATATGTGTTTTCTTCGATTCACATATAGAAATATAAAAAACTTTTAAGTGGTTTTTTTTTTGTGTGTGTGTGTATTTCTTTTTCTTATATCCTGAGACCTTGCTGAACTCACATATTGTCCTAGGACTTCTCCATACATTTGTACTAGTGACAGTTTTATTTATTTATTTCTAGTCTACATGCCTTCTATTTCCCTTTCTTGCCTTGTTGAACTGGCCATAACTTCCAGCACTGTGTTGAATAGTAGTGGTGAGACCAGACAACCTTGCCTTGTTCCCATTCTTAGGGGAAAAATGCTTAATCTCCCATTATTAATTATAATGTTATCTGTAAGGGTTTTTTTTTTTTGTAGCTGTTCTTAATCAAGAGAATAAGTTCTTCATAAGAGAACAAGTTGAAAATTTTACCCCTCTTTCACTATATCTCTGAGAGTTTTTAATCATGAGTGCATATTAAATTTTACCAAACATTTTCTTCTACATTGATTAATATGGTCATGTGATTTTTCTTCTTTAGCTTATTAATGTGGTAGATTATACTGATTGATTTATATTTATTTATTTTTTTATTTATTTATTTGACAGAGAGAGAGAGATCACAAGTAGGCAGAGAGGCAGGCAGAGAGGAGCGGGGAGGCAGGCTCCCTACTGAGCAGAGAGCCTGAAGTGGGGCTCGATCCCAGGACCCTGAGATCATGACCTGAGCTGAAGGCAGAGGCTTAACCCACTGAGCCACCCAGGCACCCCTTGAGTTTTGATTATTATGCCAGTCTTGAATCCTTGGAATAAATCTCACTAGGTCACGATATGTCATTATTCTTCATTATTGCAAAATACTATATTGCTAATATTTTGTGAGTCATTCCTTTATTTATTTATTTATTTATTTACTTACTTACTTACTTACTTACTTACTTATTTGACAGACAGAGATCACAAGTGGGCAGAGAGGCAGACAGAGAGAGAGGGGGAGGCAGGCTCCCTGCTGAGCAGAGAGCCTGATGTGGGGCCCCATGCCAGGATTCTGGGACCATGACCTGAGCCGAAGGCAGAGGCCTTAACCCACTGAGGCATCCAGGCGCCCCTTGAGTCATTCTTTATAAAGGATGTTGATCATAATTTTCTTTGTCTGGTTTTGACATTGGGAGAAATACTAACTTTATAAAATGAATTAGAAAGTGTTCCTTCCTTGTGATGGTTAATTTCCTGTGTCAGCTTGGCTAGTCCTCAGCGCCCAGATATTTGGTCAAATATTATTCTAGATGTTTCAGTGGGGGTATTTTAAAAATGAAATTATCATTTTAATCACTGGACTTTGAATAAAGCAGATTACCCTTCATAATATGGGTGGCCCTCATTCAAGCAGTTAAATACCTTAATGGAAGAATATGACCTTCCTTAATGGCTGGGGGATTTTGTCGGTACACTGCCTTTGGACTTAAACTGCAACATTAACTCCTCCTGGGTCTTCTGACAGCCAACACATCTTATAGATTTTGGACTTGACAGCCTCTGCAATCACATGATCCACTTTCTTAGAATAAATCCCTCCCCATTTCCATACACACACATACTCACAGACACATGGACACACACACACCTGTGGGTTCTATTTCTCTGGAGAATTCTAATACACTCCAATATATTTTGGACAAGATATCATAGAACTGGTGTTAATACTTCTTTAAATATTTGATAGAACTTGCTGGTGAACCCATTGGGCCTAAAGATTTCTTTTTTTGAATTTCAAAATTATTAATGCAGTTTCCTTACTAATATAGAGCTATCCTTATTATCTATTTCAATCTGGCAGAGTTGTAGTGGTTTGTATTTTTCAAGAAATTTATCCATCATCTACATTTGTCAAATTAAGGTGGGCAGAGTTGTAAGCAATATTCTTACATTGTCCTTTGATGTCCATATGAATATCCCCAGTTTTGCTTCTGATATAACATGCTGTGTCTTCTTTACTTTTTCTTTGTTGCTATATTGCTCTGTTAAAAAAAGAAAGAAAGAAAAAGAAACAAAAACCCAGCTTCTTATTTCATTGATCATCTCTATTCTTTTTTTTTTTTTTGAAAGATTTTATTTATTTGACAGAGAGAAAGCACAAAGTAGGCAGAGAGGCAGGCAGAGGGAGAGAGGGGGAAGCAGGCTCCCTGCTGAGCAGAGAGCCCCATGTGGGGCTTGATCCCAGGACCCTGAGATCATGACCTGAGCCAAAGGCAGAGGCTTAACCCACTGAGCCACCCAGGTACCCCAATCATCTCTATTCTTTTTCTGTTTTTAATTTCATTGATTTTTCCTGTTATGGTATGATTTTATTTTTCCACTTGCTTTGGTTTATTTTGCTCCTCTCTTTGCTCCTCCTTTGAGAACTTAGTTTTTTATTTGGGACTTACCCTTTTTTATAATGTATGTACTTGAAATTGAAGATTTCTCTCCCAGCACTGCTTTAGCAATGTCCCACAAATTTTGATGTGTTGTATTATGATTTTCATTCATTTCAGGGCATTTTTCAATTTCTTTTGTAACTACTTTATCTCATGGATTGTTTAGAAATGTATTATTTAGCTTTCAAGTTGGAGATGGTTTTAAATCCACATTGCCTTTCTCTGTTTTAATTGGTGTGTTTAGACCACTTCCATTTATTTTTTTATTTTTAAAAAAATTTTATTTATTTATTTGTCAGAGAGAGAGAGAGAGAGAGAG
>ML106933.1:0-17868 GCA_003697995.1 Taxidea taxus jeffersonii
CTCTCTCTCTCTCTCTCTCTGACAAATAAATAAATAAAATCTTAAAAAAATGCAAAGGAAATTTATTTCTTTTGTATGGCATTTCATCAATGTCAAAGACCAAAAGTTTCAGGCACTGCCTTATCCTTGAACTATAGTGACGCCCTGCAACATTACATTAATGGAAAATCACTGTCAATGCAGTTTGAATGGATTCTGGGAAGGTAACACTTTTCCCCCTTTATAAAAATATCCTAAATTCTATGTTTAAATGATAAGACTAAGCTAATAAATGGCTATAATACTTATCAAATGCAGCAAATTAAAGAGTGAGACCTTAATGACATAGGTCATGTGTAAGTCTCAAAAGCTAATGGCCCACTGACAAACATTCCAAACACAAAACCCTCATGGAGTGAGTTAAAGTGACTCACGGGAAATCACAAAGAAAGGTTTATCCTGACTGAGATGACATCACTGAAGAGTAAGACTATCTCTAGAATATCAGTGTCAATGACGTTGTTGCTGGAGAAGCAGTCACATTTTATAGTGTGAATGTGTATTGGGCACTCACTCGACAAGATGACCTCAACAAGGAGGCAGATGGAACATTCTTTCGCTTTCCAGAACTTGCAGTTACGATTCTAAAGGAAGCCCATGAACATACACTGGAACCATGCTTTCATTATAATTAAAGCTTTTAGTCTCCTTGTTACAGTGACACATTACCCATAAAATCTGAGACAAGAAGAATGTTTAATGCAGGATACTCATATTACTCTCAGAATATAATAGTTTTTAAATAAATATTATGGCTTTTAGGTCTTTGAGGGTTTTTGTCAAAGTGGAGGGCAATACATAAGGTTCTTTCTACAAGGCAATCAATTAGTAGAGGCTGGCCAGATCACTGTACTGGGGAGAACGTACACCAAGTCTGCTCTCAGCAGGCAAGACCGTTGTGATCAATTATTAATGTCTGCCTCGGGCAAGGGTTAATGTTATAACATATGCTATTCTTGGTTTCAAAGGATGATAATACATTATTGCATGAAGCACACATGCTGATAGAGAAGAAAATCTAGATTCAGACCTGAAAGGAAGGAAGAACCAGCAGGAACAGAGTCCAGCTCTCCCTCTTCACTTGCAGCTTCTCGTTTGGCTAAAATCTTGCATTTATAAAGTCTTTGCTTGTTTGTTTTAATAAGGCAGGTAGTTCCTTTACAGAGTATAAACTAGCCACTTACCTCTCAGGACGTGACACAATGAGAGAATGACACTGTTCCATTAAGAAAGCAGAATCTATTCTAAATATTTCATGCAGGAAGAGATGATGCAGGGCTGGGCAACAGAGTTCAGCAATGTTAGAGGGTCATGTGCATGGAGTGCAGAGCTGCTCTGTGCTATCCCAAACCCAGGGTAGCAGAAGTTAGGGACCCGGATATAGAGATCACTCATCAGATGTTTAATGAGGAAACCCTGAATGTGAGTGTGCACTAGATGTGTGTTTGTGCTACTTATCTTGGCTTTCAGGCTGGTGTTCGGCAGTGTGAAATGGGGGTGGAAAGCCCGATAGAGAAGTGATGAGCTACAGGTGGACCCTGGCTCTGCATGGCGGTTCCCAGGGTCCTATCCTGCTAGGATAGGGCAGCCTGGGTGTCCGCCACAATCCTCCAGCCCCTGATTTGCTCCACCTTCATTACCCAGGAAAAGCTTACATGGTCTTGCATTTTCCACCAGAGTCTGTTCAAGGACCTCAGGGGCTATGTAGTACTTAAGAAATGACTATCACAGCCACTGTCCCTCTTTTCCCTCCTACACAAGGAGGACAGAAAAGAGTAGTTTTCAGTTTTTATTTACAGCACAACTTTCTATCACCAGTACACTCATTGAATAATTGTGATTTAACACACATTTAAACTCCTGTTAAGCTTTCCTAATAATTACAGAACTTAAAGTGGCATTGTACAATATAACCACTTTTATTCATTGTCCAGATACTTGAAGACCCCATTATGCTTTTTTTTTCCTGGCAAACTGACCTCCATTTTCTTTTAAAATCCTGTTCTTGCATAGATTAAAGTTCCCTTTCCATCTTTCATTCCTGTTGCTCTTACTGAGTGCCCTAGGTTTAGGTGAGTTTCACTTGCAGTCCCGTCATTGAGAAACTGATCCTTACAATTTTTTTTTAGTACTGTTTTTCCTGGAGACTTCTAAATAATTAATCAACATTCAAGATATTTCTGTAAGAGTCTGGACAAAATAAGAATAACCAGGATTATGGTTACTATTTAATATTATGCTAGGAGTTCTACCCAGTGAGATAATGCAAAATAATAATAATGAGGAGCATAACTGTAGGAAGAGAAGCAGCAAAGCTATCACTCACTTTAAAAAATCTGAGACAAAAGTAAAATCATGGTACACTATTTGGTCCAGCAATAAAAAATGTTAAACAGTTTCGATAATGTAAATAGTGGCTATTGGCTTAAAAAAAAAAATTGTGATGTATGTTATTTGGGAAATAAGTGGGAATAAAGGAGGAGAGTTTAAAAAGCAAATTTTCCTCCAGAAAAATCTATAGAAGTTGATATATCAAGAAAGGTTAAGTATAATCAGGACATTTAAAAATATAAAGAAAAATGCCAGGAAAAAAATAATCAAAAATTGCTTAAAGTGGTAGCTTCTGGGGAGGGAAATGAGGTGAAAGGGCTATGATGCAGAGATTAATTCTTTTTCATTATCAGCTCTTCAGTGTTATTTGCTATGGATTTATTTAACTATGCACATATGTATCTTGGGTAAAAATAAGTCATGATTATCCATAATGAAATAGTATGCAGTTACTCAAAAGCATAGGGTACACACTTATGTATTAGTGTGAAAAATAATCTAGCATACGGTAAATGAAAAAATATTCATGTTGCTGACTTTTTAAAAGGGATGGAGAAGCGTTTTCTCTTTTTACTTTATACATTTAGACTGAAATTTTTACCACAACATGTATTATTTTGTAATTTAAAAAAATAAGAACTTCTTAAGACAAGAAAATCCACTGAACAGCTGCTGAAATTAGTGAAAGCGTTTAGAACAAGGAAAACAAAGACAGTAGCTTTTCTATGTATCTTCAATAATCATTAGAACATGTAATGAGAAAATGTCGCATTCTCAATGGTGACAAAAAGAATAAAATACTATCAATAAGACATAACAAATGCACATAAGCTATAACATTTTTTAGAAAGCTACAAATGAAAACACATAAGTGGAGAGGTTAACCATGTTCCTGGTTGGAAAATTCAATATCGTAAACCCATAAACTCTCCTAAAATTAATTTATAGATTCAATGCAGACTGCAACAAAAACCCCAATAGATTTTCTATGGAACTTGTCCAGCTGATTCTAAAATCCATCTGGAAGAGTAAATGTGCAAAATTAACTAAGAAAATTCTGAAAAAGAAAAATGAAAAGGGACTTGCTTTGCTAGATATCAAACATATTATAAGTTTCAAATTTTAAAAATGTGGCATCAGCTCAGGAACGAATAAGATGAATGGAAATGGGAAGAAGATAAACAAGCAATTCACACTTGCACAGTCTGATGGACACATGAAAAGATATTAAATTTCTCTAATCGTAGGAGAAATAACAATTAAGCAATGAGCTACTTGTTGCCCAATTTGTAGGAAATATTAAGAAAGAAAACCCAGTATCACTGAATTCTGGAAGATACATGGGGAAACTATGTCCCCATATGCTACTGTTGTGAGCAACTGGTTGCAGCCATTCAGGGACAATTTGGCAGGAAATCTACATATTAAATACGTTTAAGCCTTGACCCAGAAATTCTACTTCTAGAACTCTATCCTGGAGTTATATTCATACATGTGCAAAAAGATACATGTACAGTAGTATTGACAAAAAAATCTTGGATATTACCCGAATGCCAATTGTTATGCTAAAGATTATAAACTCTGTAGCCATAAAAACAATGTGGTAGAGCCTTCTGTATCATATGGGCAGATATCCCAAGGTACACTTGATACTGAAAGTAGGAAAAGCAAATTGCAGAACATTATGTGTAGCAAAATACAAGTAACTTATTATCTATATATGTACATGCATATGTACATTGGAAAAGGTTTGCAAAAACACACAGAAAATGTTTAACAAAAGTTCATTCTGAAAAGGAGAGTGGAACTGGTGTAGGACAAAGACAGAAATTCACATTTTTCTTCATATGTTCCTGTACAAGATTGAATTTTTGTTGTTCTTGTTGTTTAGGGCAGAAATGTTTGCATCCATTTGTAATTAGATATATTTTCATAGTACAACATTAAAAGTATTGTAAGCCGATCTATCGAAGAAAAGCCCATGGCAAGTGTATGTTTATCATTTCATATTTAAGTTGAAACTTGGATTTTTTCGCCTGGACATTTTTGTGAGAGAGAAAAATTACAAGTAGTACAGAATTGGACATTAAATGTTTATTTTTCAGAGTAATCATTACTTTCTCTTTTTTCCCCACTATGACATTTACAGTTTGTGTGGGAAAGAATAGGAGAGAGAAGGAAGGAAGGAAGGAAGGAAATCTTGAGTAATTCCACAAGATGTACAAAAAGCCCAATTGTATTCTTACTGCAACCGAGTGGCTAGTCTCCTCTACCTCAGAGTGGTGGAAAACAATGGCCTTGAAAGCAGGCTTTGGGTTGTCATAATACAGACAGATGGGAATCTGAGTTGGTGGTGTAAGTCCCAGGACTTGGAAAACACCTGCAGTCTTCCTTGTGCTCCGGTGCACGCGCGCGCGCACACACACAAGACATGAGGCAGACAAGACCAAACTGCCCGCTCGGCTTTTTCTTAATCCCTTTTAGATTTTGCCATAAAGATGTTCCAGATCAGGCTTTGCCACTATATCTTCCCTATTACATGCCAACGCCTTTTTGTAAAACTGCAAATCGCCATACAAATTGTTAGATGTGATTATTACCAGTTTCTGCAAATTACTTTTTAATGCCTTTCTTCCCTTCTCTAATCAACCCCTTGCCATAAAAATAAATGTCAGGAATTTAAATTAAACAACCACCACCACCCCTTACCTCGTGCCTCATATGTGAAAATTTACACAATAAACTGTGGAAAAACACAAGCCAAGTAAGACACAAGCCTCACTCTCTAAAAGCCCTCATGATGTCACAGAGAGGACAGCTATGACAACAACCACTTTACTATCAGGCTGAATCCCATAAAGGCTTTAATAACAGGGAAGCTCACGGGGAGGAGGGGGATTTCTAACCAGATGGGCTCCAGAAAGCTTCATGTGGAAAATGACAGGTCATCTAGGCCTTGAGAAAATGGAGGAGCAGGATATTCCAAGAAGGATCCATGTGACAAAAGACTTAAGGATAAGCACTGCCAGGACATGGTGGTGAAGCTTGATGTGGAGGGAAAGGCAAAGGGAAAGGAAGACGACAGAACTGGGAATTCCTCCTAAAAAAGAAAACTGGAGCACAAGTTCTCAACAGCATCCCAGTAAATGTTTCTTTTTATTTGAGGATTTTTTTTTTCCCGGCTTGGAATTTACTTCTTGTCTATTGGAGCTATGTAATATGAAGACTTCACTATATTTCACTGCATTTGCTAGATTGGGCATTTTGAATAATTAAAAAAGGTTTGTTATTCCCAAATCACTTCATTTGTAATTTGATCACAAAAAGAAAGGTGATTCCTGCTTCAGACCCAGAGGGAGAGTGTTTTAGAAAGAATGGACAGTCCTCCTTGGCTTTCTAAAGCGGCTTGGGGCACAGGAGAGGAGAAGCCAGCTCCCCGATGGGTGCTGAAGAGGAAGGGCCCAGCATTCAACAGCCAATGGGAAAGCAGAAATGGGGATATACCCTGTTCTTAGAGGGCAGACTATGGATAGAGTCATCTGGGTACTGTCTGGAAAGTATTTTTATTCAAAGTCCTATTCTCAAAGTACGCATACGCATCCCAATGAGCTGGTAAGAACATGTTCTATGCAGCCCCTTGTTTTAAGGCTGAGTAAGGCAAATTTGTTGACTCCTATGTAGTGAAAGTAAAAATTAAAAACTCAAAATCATGGAAGATTTTAAACAGGGGAAAATGGCAATCCTTTTATAGTCTGCTTAAATGAGCAGCCTAAGAGGGCAAAAACACCATGGAAGGTTAAAAATCACTTAATTGTTAATTTCTAAAACCTCTCCAGAAAAGAAAGACCTAGGAATTATCTTACTGGATTCTCAAAAAGAATATTTTCACAGTACAGATATCTCCCTCGTTGAAAGATGATATCACATCAAGGACGATCTCAGCAAAAATTTTGTCAGTAGACATTTCAGGGACCACAGCTGTGTAACTGGTTGAAGGGACCAACTCGCAAGGCAGTGGGGAGTCACCCACTAATTACATCTGGCCTGAATCCTGACCATGGAGTTGATTGGTGAAAGATACGCAGTAGGACTTTGTGCAAGCACAGGTTGGTGGCCTGATCTTCATTCATGTAATGTCCATTCTTTCTAAAACAGAGTTCTTTTTCTCTTGGGATTATAGAAATGCTTCATTGTCAAGGATAAATTTTTATAAGGTACAAAAACATTCAGAAAGGGAAAGGAAACTCACTCATAATCATACATGCAAACATAACTTTTCACTTTGAGGTTTCTCTCCTTTTTTCCCTTATGTTATTCCAACACTTTCAAAACATTAATTTATAAGATACATCACAGACTATATCCAGCTGACAGGAACATATAAAAAAAGAGACCTATCCACGTGAAATGGAAAAATGCAGCACCCTGGAATAATCGTATAGACTATATTAAACTATGTTTGTAGATTCAGTTGCGTGAATTTTATCTCCAAATTCAATAAAGGCAATACAGTAGAAAACACAATAAAAACATTCTTTTAGAGGCAGATATTCATTACCAGAACCATGTTCCACAGTAACAGTGCAAATGCCCATTCTAGTTAAACAAGGTTGAGTGATTCCCCACTTGCTTCTCTACAATCTTGGGACACGATAAAGAAATTGCTACCTAAGTACATTTTATAAAGGTTACAGTAGGCCAAACTCAGAGAACAAAGGAGATAAAAAACAATAATATTCAAAGCAGCAATGGAAAGCAACATTATTTAATTTCACCAGCAGATGCCTGCTTGTTGCTGTTTTACCTTTTGTAGGATTTAGGAATTTCTAATTAAAAAAAAAAAAAAGAAAAGAAAGAAAGAAAGAGAAAAAAAGACCAAAAATCTAGATAGTTCATGCTTTTGAATTTAATACACATATCAAATACATATTCAATTTTCAATTAATTCTGCAAATATTCAGTTCAGTCATGAGAGATTAGAATGAAATACCAATTAAATTTACACACGATGTTAAATGTTTCTGGATTTGTGTTTTTATTTATTTTTAATTTATGGAAATCCTATTTGCTATTAGCATAAACGTTCACTTAAAAAGAGTCCTTCAATAAACACAACTGACATCTATCAAAGTGTAATATATTCGTATTTTTCTATGAAAGGATCACAAACCAGCCTGTTTCTGGGTATCAGTGAGAAACAAGTGTGATGGAGGAAATCTTTCTGCGAAGTACGTGGACCTCAAAAGTAGCAGGACAAGTTTGACCCACTCAGAAGATGGCTTATAGTATATTTATCTCTGCTGGTCTCCTGGAGTTATAATGATTACTGTCAGCAGGGATGCCCTTTCCTCTGGCAGAGCTGACACTGCTGAGTACAAATTAAAGGGAAATCAGATTTTTCAGTCTCTGAAAGGGTGGCGGAAGTGGGGGAGGGACAGGATCTTTCCTTCCATATCTTTCTTCTTGCTGTTTTGAGTTTGTCAAGGAGATTCACACTAAAAATTTAAACAGAGTGGATGCACACTGAATGGGGAAGTTCTCATTGTGCAGTAAAGTGGTGTGAGACAATCACTCACCATCCTTCAGCTTTCCCTACCCCTTACGAAGACAAAAGACATGGACTCCAGTCCTCCTCACCTGAAGTTTGTTCTCACAGTTTCGTCTGTGAGAATTCAAAATGTATTCTGTGACAGATTCCCAAAAGACAAAGGTTGCAAATTTCTTAAAAAAAAAAAAAAATGGATTCCACATGTAAAAAGTCAGAGGCATGGATGAATGAAACAATTACAGAATTCTTTATCATTGGAGGTTTTTGTATTAAGGTTTCAGGATGCCATTGTGTGAGAAACAGTGACATGTTTTCAAATCGCTGATGAAGAGCTTAACATAAAGGCAATATTATTCATTCTCATATTCATGTTTCTCCAGCTTCATGATAATTTGCACTAAAAATGAAAGTCAACCCCTATCCTGACTAGATCCTTAATTGCAGTGAGGTATGCTAATGTGGTAATGACATATTATCAGATGTTGCTTTTACAAAATATCCTACAAGACAGTTACTAGTATACTGTGAAATATTAATAATTAAAAACAAATCACACTTGTCAAAATAAATACATCTGTCTATTACAATATCTTTGTTTCCTCCCTTGCACTTGTTTTTTTCTGAAATGGCAGGTGTCAAAGTGGGGCTTTTTATTGTAGGATATTCACCCAATTTTGCTCACCATTTGGAGGAGACCTGACAGCAGACTAAAATGATTAAATAAATGCAGGCTAGAGTGATGTAGCAATAGGGAAGAACTCTTTGGAATTCTTGTTCTGAGACAATCAAAGACAATTGAACGGGCCCCAGAGTAGAACTATTCCATCTCTCATATTCAACCCAAGCCTTCCGACCCTGGACATTCCCATCCATAGTAGGGATCCTGGAGTGACAACTACGGATACACAGATGTGCATTCATCAATAGGTGAAGGTGACAATACTCTGAGAAGGATTTCATTTATTACACAATTTGCTGCACAATTCAATGATGAGGCTGCTCGGTTTCATAGTGAATTTTTAAATCCTTCGGTAATCCAAATAATTTTCTTACATAACAAAGTGAAATCAGCCATTTCCATCTGTTTCCAAGATTCTGTGTCCTTGTTGGTTTTCATTTTAAGAATGAACTGGAGAGCCAGCTTAGGAGTTTAGAATGAGGCCCTTAATTGCCAAGCTAACTGGAGTGTCCCAAAGGCTTGCCTAGAGCATCCATCTCTGAAAGAAGATAGTTATAATCTCATTTTTTCTCAGTTTTCAAAGTTTGATAAATTACAAATGGGATGAATTTGAACTGTTTAATTGAGAAAGGTGAGTAAGTCCATAAAATACCATAGTTCTTTCATCGTTCATTTCATTCAGATCACTGTGAGAAGAAAACACCACTTACCACTAAGCATGGTTAAGCTATTACTCCCATCCTCCTTCCTTTGGACTATTATATGCGTCACCTGCCCTTTACTGCAGTTTCTTCCTACTCTTGTGAGGATGTGAGACATAAAGAAGGAGAGGAAATGAGTAGAGGAACCTCACTCATCAATCTACACAAATGAAGGGAAAATGGGGAAACCATGTACTTAAACGGGTGGCAAGCTCCCTTAGTTATACACGCAGAGTAAGTTCCTGTTAGCAAACGAGGATGTCCTGGTTAATCTCAGAACTCTTCCTTACAGCAAGTCCATTTTCTGGGTTTTATCTTGAGAGTGAATAGTAATTTGACAACTAACAACTTCTTTTAAGATCATACGATACTACCACACTTCTCAGACATTTGAGAACTTTTATGAGAAATACTTGCTTTCAAAAATTTAAGATATGGTCTTCCATCACAATATAAGGTGCGCTTTCCCAAATATTTTATGTAATTACTACTTCCAAGTAAAAATACACTTTTTTAATTTTACATTTTAAAATTATATTCTTCAATAAAAAATCCGAGGGTGAAATCACAAATGTGAATGCATTTTAATAGAGACACATATTTAAAATCCCAAGACTGCATTTTTCTTTTTTTCATGGTTCTTCCTGCCTTATAGGTAGGAGGAACATTTGGCAAATTTTGTTCCTAAAGGTAATATACATATAAACTGCCAAGCCATCCAGAACAGGAGCCCTCGTAGTTAATCTGGAAATTTATATCCTCCTGATCCCATAATATTAGGGACCATTCTGTGTCTAACCTCATTGAGCACCCTGACAGAGAGGAAGCATGACTTAAATGAAACTTGGGAGATCAGTCTTGAAACACTGTCCCAAGGAAAGTTCAACCTGACTTCCTAATTCCTACAGATCACGAAACTTAAAGTGTCAAGGTGGATTGGTAGACCTTGGCAGTGTCTCTTTCTTCTGGCACTGGCTCTCAGCATGGTGGAGAGACAGGGTGGCCAGACGATGAAGGTCTAGGGAAGGGAAGAATTCTGCCAAGTCCCTCTATAAATCCTGTTTTCCAGGGCATGCTCAATTTCCATTTTAGTAAAGCCACCACCACCATATCAGACAACAATCATGACTTCCTGCCCTTGCACATAATATACTGTCAAATATGAAGAGATACAAGAGATGAAATAATTGAGATGTTCACACATGTACAGTTTCCCATTCTTGCCTGAGTGTCCTTCCGCAGGAGGAGCTGGGCCACGTCAGCCTGTCATAAGGACAGGCACATTTCTAATTCAAGGCCCTCAAGACCCATCAGCTCCGCAGCAACCTCAAAGCTTCCAGTCAATGTTGTTAATGGCAAATCTAAGCATGTGAGTGTCTTCGGTCAGGGCGCTCCTAATAGCATCGTGATTGCCAAGTGATTGAGAACAATCATAGGGAGAAGACAGAAATGGCCTATTAGGACTTCGTGGCCATCTCCCCTCCCTCCCCACAGAGCTGCTTTCTTTCCACAGGCACAACAGAGCAGTGACCTATGGGAGGGGTACAATATAGCTTTCCCTAGTTCCATGTTCAGCCATCACGAGTTATAAAAATCGAACACTGCAGGGAGGAATGGGAGATATATCCTCATGCTATAAATGTGTACCCTATTGCTGGGTATCTCCAAATATTATTCAATATAGCTTATTATTTATATTCTAGATGCTATTTCTTTTCTTTTTAATAAAAGCCATTTAGCAGAAATTCCTAAATAGAGTACCCTCATTCTTTTATACTCCAGAGGAACCATAGGAAAAATTGTGCTTACTTCTTTTCTTGATCACCTTTAAAATTTCTTTATCTTTCTAATGAAACACCTTATAATGGATCTAACTTTATCTGGAGTGAAGTTAAGCTAGTAGAGAAGGCTGAGGTTGATGTGGAAAAAAAAATAATACAAATACAAACCCTTTTGTATTTATTCTCTTCTCTCAACTACATGATCTTTTGGGGGAACCTTCTGGGTCATCACTGATAAAGGTTCACTGAAAGCAAAGCAATCCATAGTAAACAAATTCACAGAACCAGGGGATAGGGAAAACACACACACACACACACACACAATATCCCAGACATGTTCCCAGGACCAATAATATGGAAGTTATTATTTTTGTTAATGTTCTGATGCCATGTCCTGCTTCCTAGTCATATTTGATTAGGAAACTCATTTCCCCAAAGAGTTTCTATTAACCCATTAACAATTCACAACACATCAACTGTCACTTGCCAATTTTAAAGCTTAAGACTTAAAGATTAACTTTTAAAGCTGTTAGGAACGCACCAGTGTACACGTTTAGGCCCATTCTGTTATAGTCTTAATCTTTGATGCTTTCTATATGAACACTGGCCTTTGAGAAGGTGTCTTCCATGATCATTCTTTTATTCTGTATTAAATGTCCTTAATCTCAGGGTCTACCTGCTTTGGTCCTGCAGGCTCTGGAGTAATTCCCACTCATTAACTGAGTAAATTACATCTCTGTGCCTGTTTCCTCATCTCTAAAAGGGACATAGTGATCAAATTAGCTGGTCCCCAAGAGGGTTCAGCATGTCTCTCCCAGAACACTCAATAAATGTTGGCTATTACATATCTGAGGAAGATTGAGATCAAGCCCCACAAAATAAATGTGATCCTCATTCACCTTTGACCCCATTCTTACCTTCATCTCTTATGTTCAATGAATGGTCTGACTTAAAAGTGGAAAAAACCATGTTATCTCAGCAGGAGACAACAGTCTGGCTCTTTAATTTCTTTAAACCTCCCATCTCAATTAGTAAATCATTTCTAAGTGCAGAGGTGGGCAGAAAACTGTGAAGGTTTTTAATGACCACTCTTTACTTTCTCACTAAGGTTTGCTACATTTCGAGATCAATAGCATCAATTATCCCAGTTGCCACACCAACCATCATTTTGTTGGAAAGATTCAGTAGAGACAATTCCACATTTAAACTTGGTCTTTCATCTTGGGCATTACTTGTTTTGGTGGCTCTAAATGCAGGCCACACTCTCTGCAATTCACAGAAAGATCTACGAAATAAAATGGATCCTCAAGATATCCTACTAGCATCTTCAGAAACACAATTATAGTGAAACACATTAAATGTGCCCAGCATCACTGGGCTGGGACATTGGGCTGCTTGGTAGGTGGGTCTCTGGAAGAGCTTCTGGAGAGAGCCCTAGTCTGATCCCAGGGGCCACAGTACTGGCCTGAGATGTTTATATGATGTGTTTGAGCAAAGTGACAAGGGCTATCTCCTAACTGCTATGGAAGCCCCCTCCAGATGCATGTGAGAAAGATTTTCCCCCATTTTTAAAGACCTTTAACAGAATTTTTAGTAATTCTAAAAATGCAAGGATAAATACAGAACAAAAAATACCCATCTACCCTTTGACCAGATTTACTGATTTAACATTTTACCTTATTTATCATTTGTCCCTTTTCCTCATTCCCCCAACCCCAGAACTATTTAAAGGTAGATTATATACCTCTTTATCCCTAAAATAGTTACATATATCAAGTACTTTATCATCATCCAAGAATAGGGGTGTTCTTACTTGGCGACAGTGAAGTTACTAACTTAAGTAAGTTTTACATGAACACTGTTCGCCAATCTACAATTAGTATTCCAAGTTTTATCAGCTGCCTCATACAAATCTTTTATCCCATTTTTATGCCCTCCAGTATAGGATCTGGTCTACAGTAGGATTATTTTCTTTACCTGTCAGGTCTTGACAGCCTTTAATCTGGAACATTAAGTAGTCTTTTATAAGAACTTTAAATGTCTTCTACAGAATTGAACTTTTTGAAGAATATAGTTCCGTATACCCTCATTTATAATTTATTTTAATAGAACATTCCTCACATTAAGTGTGTCTATTGTTCCTCACAATTAAATTCAGGTATCACTGTAGACCAGAATCTTACTTAGATAATGTGTCCTTCTCACTATCACAGCTTATGATATAAAATGTCTCATTGATGAGGCCAATTTTGATCATCTGGTCAACCTGTTGCCCAATTTCTGAACTGTAACACTGCTATAGATTTTCTCCCTCACCACTAATAAGCAATATGCAGAAAGACACCAAGACTGTACATATTCTCTTCCTCCTCATCAAAATTTTTCCCTAAGGGTGCCCGAGTGGATCAGTCGATTAAGTCTCCAACTCTTGGTTTTGGCTGGGGTCATGATCTCAAGGTCATGAGATCAAGCCCCACATCTGGTTCTGTGCTCAGTGGGGAGTCTGCTTGGAATTCTCTCTCCCTCTCCCTCTGCCCCTTTATCTCTTTTTGGAATAAATATTTTTTTAAACTTCTCCCTAGATTACTTGAGGATTCTTGACTGACCCCATCTTTACCATGCCTCTTCCAGCTCCTGCATACCCTCTGACCTTCCCCATTCATCACTCAGCCCTCAGCATTCTACTAGAAGAAAGACCTTCCTTTTCCCTCATTTATTATTGTGTTTGCCTTTTGGTTACTGGCAGGACTGATGAATTCCTATTATTTTTAATGGTTTATAATTCACTACTGCCCTTAATTATGTTGATGCTCACACTGTCTAAGATTTGGCAGGAGAACCCCTTTCATTCTGATTTCTATATCCTCCTATCTTTTTTTTTAGTACCTCCTTCCTTTGTAGTAGAACAAGAAGATTCAGGATCTTTTACCCATCCTACCCATCTTGCAATCAGCCATATCTTTCTTTAAAAAAAAAAAAAAATAGGGGCACCTGGGTGGCTCAGTGGGTTAAAGCCTCTGCTTTCGGCTCAGATCATGGTCCCGGGGTCCTGGGATCGAGCCCCGCATCGGGTTCTCTGCTCAGCAGGGAGCCTGCTTTGCCCTCTCTCTCTGTCTGCCTCTCTGCCTACTTGTGATCTCTTCAAATAAATAAATAAAATCTTAAAAAAAAATAAAAATAAAAATTTAAAAAAATTATTGAAATTCAATTAGCCAACATATAGTACATCATTAGTTTCAAATATAGAGTTCACAAATTCATCATTTGCATGTAACACTCAGTGCTTATCACATCACATGCCCTCCTTAATGCCCATCACCCAGTTACCCCATCCCCCCTCACCTCCCCTCCAGCAAACCTCAGTTTGTTTCCTAGAGTTCAGAGTCTCTCATGATTTGTCTCCCTCTGATTTCTTCCCATTCAGTTTTCCATCCCTTCCCTATAATTCTTTGGGCTATTTCTTATATTCCACATATGAGTAAAACCATATGCTGTCTTTCCCTGGCAATCAGCCATTTCTTCATCAATCTTGGATTCCTTAGAATGGGGAACAGAGATGAAACTAGGGAGGGTCATTGCTACTGAGGTTTTTTCCTTGACATATTCCCCAAACAGAGCTCAGAAATACATGCAGATATATACAGATACAATTACATACAAATACAATTATACATGCATATATATATACAAAAATACATATTTTATAAATCATGAATTCACTCAGATATTGCCAATTTTTGTATGTCCCCATGGGAGTGCTTCCTTGTCTTCTCCCATTCCATATTTGTGTGTCTATTCCAAAGTGAGATCCCAACATCAACACATTTATTTGCTCGTTCCTATAATATATCTAAGATAGCTTGAAAATTGCTTTGCCCAATCCCCAAACATACCAAGAGAGGTGAGGATTTGTTTGCAACTGCCACTCCACCCTTCCCAAGACGAAGGATATATAATCAAATTCTGTGTTTCAAAGATACATGGATCCTCCCTTCCTTCCTTTTCCCTTCAGTGGGGTTTAAATATTCATTATGAAATACTGTTTCATTTGTTGCAGCTTGCTTCCAATTCTTGCTGATTTTGTATTTTCTGAATTTGTATGCATGACAGTCTTTCAAAAGTTAAAACATAAAAATATGTACTCAAAGAAGTATTCGTCCCTTCCATATCCCTTCCATCCTATTCTCTACTCACCCCTTATAAACACTTCATTATTTCCTGATTCTTCCTGTGTAGCTCTTAGTAAAGATAAGCAGAATATGCATGCTTTTTAATTTTCTCTTCTTTCATACATAAAAAGAAGCATACTAACATAGTCTTTGGCACATAGTTTTTTTCTCATTTAAGTATATATTCTAGAAATCACTCCATTCTAGAGGTCTCCTCATAACTTTATTTTTTTTATAGCTGCATAATGGCATAGTGTGTGTACATATTATAGTTTATAGAACCAATCTCTATGCTTAGACACTTTAGTTCCCAATATTTTGCAATTACAACAAATGCTTCAATGAACAACCTTATGCATATATACATTTGTATTGTTGGAGGTTTATCTTCAGGGTAAATTCTTAGAAGTGGGATTGCAGGGTCAAAAACCAAATGCACATATTACCAAATCCTCCTCTGTAAAGATTTATAACCATTTTCTATTTCTATTAGCTATGTATGAGTGCCTGTTTCCACACAGCCTTACCAAAAAAAATATATTCTTAAGCTTTTAAATTTGCCAGTCTGGTGGATGAGAATTTTACCAGTGTTGGTTCCATTTATATGTCTGATTGTGAGTGAACTCGAATGTCTTTTCTTGTATGTTCTTTTTTTGTGAATTGTTCATGTCATTTGCTATTTTTTCTATAGGATTTTTGTTCATTCCCCCTTAATTTTCAAAAGTTGATTTCTAATTAGGATTATTAGCCCTTTATCTGTGATAAATGCTGAAAATATTTTCTCCCAGAGGCCACTTATCTTTTAAATTCTTTGCTTATGGTGTTTTCTCTTTTGAGTATTTTGTTTGCTTTTTGACCTGCAGAGCTTTTATTTTTTTATGGAAACAGTTTTATCTCTTGTTTTGCTATATTAGAATTTCTCTCCAAAGAAGACATACAAATGGCCAACAGACACATGAAAAAATCATCACTTTGCATCAGGGAAATACAAATCAAAACCACAATGAGATACCACCAAACACCAGTCAGAGTGGCTAAAATTAACAAGTCAGCAAAAGACAGGTAAGGATGGTAAGGATGCTGAGAAAGGGGAACCTTCCTACATTGTTGGTAGGAATGCAAGCTGGTGCAGCCACTCTGGAAAATAGTAAGGAGGTTCCTCAGAGAGTTGAAAATAGAGCTATCCTATGACCCAGCAATTGCACTACTGAGGATGTACCACAAAGATACAAATGCAGTGATCTGAAAGGGCACCCGTACCCAGATATTTATAGCAGCAATGTCCACAATAGCCAAACTATGGAAAGAGCCCAGATGTCCATCGACAGATGAATGGATAAAGAAGATGATGTGGGATATATAAATATATATGATGGAATACTCACGCAGCCATCAAAAAATGATATCTTGCCATTTGCAACGATGGGGATGGAACTAGAGGGTATTATGCTAAGCAAAACAAGTCAATCAGAGAAAGACAATTATCATATAACCTTACTCCTATGTGGAATTTAAGAAACAAAACAAAAGATCATAGGGGAGGAGAAGAAAAAATAAAACAACATGAAATCAGAGAGGGAGACAAACCATAAGAGACTCTTAATCACAGGAAATAAACTGAGGGTTGCTGGAGGGGAGGGCAGTGGGAGGATGGGGTAACTGGGTGATGGGCAATAAGGAGGGCAGATGATGTAATGAGCACTGGGTATTACACAAGACTAAGGAATCACTGACCTCTATCTCTGAAACCAATATACCTTATATATTAATTGAATTTAAATTTAAAAAAATAGAAATTTTAATAATCACTCAAAAGCCTTTCCCTACACTCAGGTTTTAGAGGGATTCAGTCATGTTTTCTTCAGTATACATATAATTTTTTAAAAATTTTCAACTTCTAGAGCTCAGAAGCATTTGGAGTACACTTTCTTGTACATGGTATGAGGAATATGAATATGGCTATTCAGGTTTCTCAACACCAATTTTCATACAAAGAACTATTCATGTCCATGACTTAAGATACTTAATTTTATTTTATATTGGATTTCTATAAGTAATTGGTTTATCGTGGAGTTGTAGTCTGTTCTAGTGGCTTCTATTTCATGAAGGCAGATGCTGTGTTTTTTGCTGCACAGGTCTGCATAATTGTTATAACCACTGTAGAATATGGCTTCTCAGGTTATAGAGAGTTTTCTGTCTTATTCAATGCCTTTCGGTTTGAAGTTCACTTTGTCTGAAAACCTATGAGTTTTTCACTTAGGTGATTTTAAATGTCACATTCATTGTCCTGTCTGATTAACACATTTTTTGATCACTAGCACAGCTTTGTACTAGAAGAGTACAATGACAAGTAATTAATTGGAAGCATGACGTGGAGAGTTTGCAACTCCTCTGTGTATGCGGCATGGTAACCCTAGAGAAGCAAGGAGATATTGCAGAGAATAAGTTTCTTAAATGTTCTTTTGCATTATTTGTGGTGGCTATAATTACATATGGTAAGAGCTGAATTGGTTATGCAAAGTCTAGTTAACATAGTCACATGGAATGTCTTTGTCCAGAAATTTGTTTTTCCGTTCATTTAGTATGATTTTGAGAAGCTTAAAGATATTATAAGGAAACT
>ML106933.1:18268-31048 GCA_003697995.1 Taxidea taxus jeffersonii
AAAAAAAAAAAAGACAAAAAGGCTCATTACAGTCCTCAGTATCAGGAGATTCTATTCTAAGCTATTTACTAAATTCTTCTTGTCATTCTCAATTGCATCTTCCAGGCTGTGCTCCGACTTGTAAAAGAATAGGGACAGAACAAAGTCTCAAAGCAAGTCCTCTTCTCCACACCCCTGGGAATACCTTAGAGCTCACAACGGGTTAATGAAGAAGGCACTGATTCTTGATCTCATGGATAAAGAGCTCACCAATTAACAAGCCCACAGGAAAGCACAAAGCAGTTTCATATCAAAACAGAAAAGCCCTGCAATTTGCAACTGTCCAAAAAATGCAGGATATATCAGGAAATAATGGAGAGGAATAGAAATTTTGAAATAGGCTCAGTGCATATTTAAAAGTGTCTTTTTCCACATAAATAATTCTAGATGAACAATTTCATACACACAGAACATTTGAATAATTCCATAGAATCCATTTTACCAGATCTTTCTGCCTAATTACAAGTCTTTGAACCAGACAACGGTACTTGAAAGATCAATGCCCGGCTGCACAAAGCATATATAAGGCGCAATTAAGAGGATGGCTCGATGGAGCACTGGATAACATGCATATGGATGTGTGAAGTCCTCACATGTACACACTTTCTATTTGTGATATGTGCCATGGAGACATACATTTCCACTGTCCTAAATGTCTCTGGCTGCCATTTTGTAAATGAAACAATCGAATAAAATGGAATTTTTAAAAAGCAATGCAAGCAAGCTTCAGATAATGCTTGAATTTCTGCGTATAAAATCAACCCAAACTACATCTGAGAGTATTTATTGCAGAGCATTCTGTTATTTCCTATTTAGACCAAAATTTGGTGTTTCTAGGAAATAATGTGGATTTTATTTTTTTTTTTTAAGATTTTATTTATTTGGCAGAGAGAGACACAGCAAGAGAGGAAACACAAGCCGTAGGACAGGGAGAGGGAGCAGCAGATTCCCTGTTGAGCAGGAAGCCAGATGTGGGACTCGATCCTGGGATCTCAAGATCATGACCTGAGCTGAAGGCAGACGTCCAATGACTGAACCACCAGATGCCCCAATAATGTAGATCTTAAATAGGTGCCATAATTTGTTCAACCTGCTTCTCATTTTCTAATGTTAAATTAAGAGAGTCAAAGATTAATACCCTGGGCTACTCAGGAGGTGTATTTGTACTTTTCAGGAAGGAATATGGTAGAGTGTGTATTAAAGTGTGGGCATTTCATTTGTGAACTAGGAAGGTATACTTAATCTCTGGGAGTCAAACAAATGGAAGTCACAGATATTGGGTGTTCTCAGCCCTCAGGGGAGGCAGGTCTAATGAATGTAAGGGATGACAGGCAAAAAAAAAAAAAAAAAAGGCATCTAAGACATCAGCTGGCACCAAGGACATAAATAATAAATAGTAAATTAATGTTGACTCAATAAAGTGACAGGATTCACCAACACATTAGAACATTAGATAGGATAAGAAAAAGTGTGAGGAGTCAAAAATTACAGGAAAATGAAAATTTCTCCCTTGAATGTTGGAATAATAGACTGTTAGAGTTGCAAAGAGCCATAAAAACAATCCGGCCTAATTCTCCCATAATAAGGAATGAGTTGGTGTTGGAGCCATGAGTGGCCACTGAAGGCCACGGGCTGAAGAGCCCCTGCCTTCTTCACCATTTCCACTGAGCCACACTGTCTCCAATGCCTAGATCCCTCTCACCCAGTGAACTTTTCTTCAGTAGGACTGCAGAAAATGAATGGGAGAAAATAGCAGAAGACATCAGAAGCTCTAGTTCGTTGCCCTTTCTTATGTGTATGTTTCTGCTAGATTGAGAGGAGGATGGCAATGGTTATAAAATGCTTACGAAGTGGTATATCTATAATATGGTAATAATAATGCTTATTAAATCAGAAGTAATATTTGGACCTTATGACTTTCAGTGCATTTGAATAAAGGACATGTAACCAGAGGGGTAACACACTTTGTATATTTGCAATTAAGGAGAAAAATACAAAGCAACTGAATGAGCAATTCTCCTTTGTCTCCTTTCTCTTTCTATTCCTAAGTGTCATCCAATTAAGATGTAGCTATTACACACTTTTATTTATCAGTATTTTGAGACTGCGATGGCTAGTAAATGGCAAAAAGTAAAACCAAATTTGTATTTATTAAATAATGAAAGGATTGCTCCTTCATTGCCATGGGGTGCTCGGCTGGGATGGGAATGATTGAGTGATAGCACTTTGACCTCTGCTCACCGGTGGGCCCTGGGTGACCTGGGGCACGAAATGCTTTGGTCTTCAGCTTCCTCCTCTAAAACACTGACACAGTTGAATCAAGAATCTCTAAAGTTTCTCCTATATCTCCCTTATTCTTCCATTATTCTCTCCCTCATATTTTTCTTCTTTATGCAAATGCTGAACTCTCAAAAGACAAGCAACTCTCAGAGGAGAGATATTAATGATAAGCAAGAGAGAAAGTGGTAGTGGCCACAATAGGTCCGGATTGTGTGTGGATTTCAAGGGTTCAAAAGTCTCCCTGTCCCTAGGATGCATGCGGGACTTTAATTATTTGCAGTGTTTAACCAGAGAACTGTTAATTACCCTCTTTATTATAAAACAGAACGAAGATTGACTTTTCTAAATTTGATTTTTGGCTGAAAGACTCTTCGCCAATTCTTTGGACAATAAATTCTGAATAGTGGTGTTTTAGATCTCCCAGACAAATGTTTCTTTCATGAAAATGGGTGAGGATGAGTGAATTTCAAAATGTCATCATTTAAGCTACCATTTATTCTACTCTATTACAAATTCAATAACCTTGAACCAGAGTTAATAGAAATTCATGATAAGTAGTAAAAATCAAACTGGCCTCAAGTTCCCATGGCTTCAAATATGACTACAAACTACCAATTCTTCAATTTATCTCCTCAGCCTAGATCTCTCTACAGAGTTCCAAGATCAAAAAGACAGACCCCTCCATCTGGGTGCCCTCCTGGACTCTCAAACTGCACAAATATATCCATTACCTGCTTTCCTCACTCCCAAACCAGCTCCTCCTCCAGCATTCTCGGTTTCTGTGAATGTTTCCACAATCCAGCCCAGTGCCTGAGTTTGGCTCCATGACACTCTCCTCTCCATTGCCCCAAACACTGTTGATTCAGGCCTGCAATATCATCCAAAACATCTAATCTTCCCTACAGGTTGCACCTTAATCCAGCATTCTAAAGTGAATGTCTGATGATTTTCTCACCCAAAGTTCTCATCCTCCTGAACCTTTGGGAAGTTCCTAATATCCCATATGCTTTGTTCCCCTTTTTATAGTCTTTGCATAGATCATCCCATTTTAGTGGGAATGTCCTTTGCTCCCTTCCCTGCCAGGCTAACTCCATTTGAAACTCAACTCAGCCTTCTACTGCTCAGGCTCAGCCTTCATGGATTAACCATTTATTTTCCCATAGTATGATAGGCATCCTTCTAACAGAGTCCTCACTGCATGGCATTTAACCGCTATTGGACTGTGAGGCCAGAAGAGCACTGTCTGTGTTTTATTAATGTTATCGATTAATGCCCAGCATAGAATAAATATTCAATAAATGTACTGAACAAATCTGTATGCGGCAACAGGTCTAGGAGGTGGGTAATCCCAGTCCAAGGTACCTGAAACGGTTCAGGTCCATCCCTCCTGTCCCAGCCTAATTCTTCACTCACAAAGAATCCACATGTGGACAATAAATTAAAGGATCACTGTCTATCAGTCCCAATACAAGGTACACTTCTAGCCTTATTAATTACCAATGTCATTTAAAAGACTTGTCAATACATACATAGGAAGAAATCTAGGAAGGATGACCACCAAACTTTGTCCTTGCCCAGGTGCTAAAATTTCAGGTGATTTTTTTCCTCCTTTTGGGTTTTATTAATTGACTTTTCTTTCATTCCTTGCATATGTATCACTGTTACCAAAATACATCTTTTAAAAAGCCCACCATATAATTTATTTCATGTGAATTTTAAGAGAAGATTCAGCTTTATCTTCGCAGCTATGGAAAATGCCAAGGTTCTTTGAATTTTGAATTTTAAGTCAACTAAGCCTATGACAAAATGGTCCCATCACAAAGATAAAGGACATCTGAAGTTTGTGATTATATTCACAAGTATGTCATCCAAAACTTCATTCCAAGAAAAATGAAACAAAACTAAAATAAAATAAACAGTTCTGGTGGTCAGGATGCCAGAATATCCAGACATTTGGTTGGAAGCAGCCGCACAGGGTCGACTTCCACAGCTGATGATGAGAATAAATGCACAGACCAAACTTTCAAAGAGTAACAGCATATGGAAAACATTAAATGGAACATAAACATTGCTAATCAGAATCCGACAGAGGTAATCTAAAAAACATCCTCTTGTGTGAATATGCTTCCACAATCAATTCTATTTTGCAGGGCAATGCCTTTTATCTGTTCAAACAGCTGAAGCTTAATGGAATGCTAGTCTGGGAGAAAAGTAATCATGTTTCCTATCAAGTTGTTATAGTCATTAAACATATATGGCAAAGCATCATTGGTTAAGAACTTTTAGCTGGTACTTAAATATAGGCTAATAATAAATTTTTGATCAAGTTACAATTCCAAAGAATGTTCCAGACCAATTACTTTCAGTTCTCTTCTTCTATTTTCTAGCTGACTTGCAGAGGCATCAAAAAGCGAACATTACAAGCCCATTTGTTCTGCCTAAATGGAGATATTTAAGAAATCACCTCCAGCTTTGTAGATCTGAAGTTGAAACAGTGGCTTACATCTTTTCCAGAGTTGACAATTCCTAGCAGAGGAATGGTTAGTAGGTCTTGTACATCAGCTGGAAGGGGGATGATGGTGGAGTACATCTTGGTCTGCCAGAGGCTTTGACCTTTTTTGGCAGTGGACTGGGAAACATAGCAATGCTCTCCACAATCTACTTCTTTAAAACAGATAGATTTAAAACAGATCTTTCTCTGGCCTTAGAGTAAGAAGTCTCCCCCACTCACCAGAATCAAGGTAACTCGCTGATGATAAGGTAATGTGAAGTTCCAAAAATATGTGTTCAAATTCTGTCACATAACCTTAATCAATTTACTTAAATCTCTTAAAGAGTTCCTACAGAACACTGGGTTTGGGTTAAATCAACAGTCCATCACCTAAAGTATAGAGCATAATATCTGAATAAGCTCAAATGATACATTTTCACCTAAATTTCCCATTGGGAGATGAATTTCGTTTGATGGCAGTGATAGTCCATCCGCTCAGAGTAACATCCTGCCAGGGCTCCAGGAGTCCTGAGGGGAGCTCTCTTCAGGGAATCACAACATCTGGAACCAATATCTGAAGGAGATGATGCTTTTCTCAATACCTACCCTCTTCCACACTTTCTGTCACATTCTCTATACTTTTTGTCCAGCACAGAGTGTTCTGCAGAGCGTCAAATTGGTATCACCAACAGACTTCTGGGGATTTCCGCTTGAATATCTGACTGGAACTTCATACTCAGATTCCACCCATCTAAATCAGATGACTTAATCAGCAGCTCCCACCTTAAAGCCAGTTCCTTCAAATTCTGAATCTTTGTGAATGGTTTTACCAGGTGTACAGTTAGCAAAGCCAGAAATCTTTACCTCATCTTTGATTATCTTCTCTATCTGACACTCCCTGCACCAATGTAGTTGCCATTTTTGGTTTATTTAATATATCTAATTTATCTAATACTACCTCGTAAATGTTTCTTGCATCATCTAATGTTAATTCCATGCCACTCCCATTTTGAGTCACTATCCCCTCTTTTGAATTACTCCAATTAGCTTCCTAAAGGTCTCCTTGCCTCTTTTATCACCTCCATAACTAGTGACCTCCTCAGTCTGAGCTCTCCATATTATGGGCAGAGTGATCATACTAACATTCAAATTATCAAGTCATTCCCCAGTTTAAAACTTTCTGTGCAAAACGAACTCAAAATGGATTAAATGTAAGACCTGAAACCAAAACTTCTAGAAAACATAGGGGGAAAGCTCTTTGACAGTGATTTCTTGGATACAATATCAGAAACACAGGCAACAACAAAAGCAAAAATAAACAAGTGGGACTCCATCAAACTAAAAGTTTCTATAAGAAAAAAAGGTAATAATAAAAAAAAAAGCTTCTAAAAGAAAATAATCAACAATATGAAAAGGCAACCTACTGAGTGGGAGAAAATATTTGCAAACCAATTATCCAAAAAGGGGGTTAATATTCAAAGTGTATAAGGAACTCATACAACTCAATAGCAAAAACAAAACAAAACAAACAAAAACCAAACCCAAATAACCCAATTTTAAAAATGAGCAAAGAAAAAAAAAATGTGCAAAGGACTGAATAGACATTTCTCCAAGGAAGACATATAAATGGTCTACAAGGAAATGAAAAAGTGCTCAACATCACTAATCATCAAAGGAACACAAATTAAAACCACAGTGAGATATCACCTCATATGCTAGAATGGCTATTACCAAACGGATGGGAGATAACAAATGTCAATGAGGATATGGAGAAAAGGGAAACCTACTGTATGACTGGTAGGAAGCACTGTTCACAACAGCCAAGATAAGAAAACTCCAAATGTCTGTAATGGATGACAGGATAAAGAAAGTGTGGTGTTAACACACACACACACACACACACACACGAATATTATTCACTTATAAAAAGGAAGAAAATCTTGCTATTTGCCAAAATGTGGATAAACCTGGAAGATATTATGTTAAGTGAAATAAGCCAAAAGAGACAAGTAATATATGATCTCACTTATATGTGGACTCTAAAAAAGTAAAACTTTTAGAAACAAAGAAACAATAGTGCTTGCCAGAAACTGGGGTCGGGGTGCAGGTGGGGAAATGTTGTCTAAAGGATACAAACTCTTAGTTACAAGATGAATAAATTCTTGGGTCTAATATGTAGAATAGGAATTAAAGTGCATAATACTGTATTATATATTTGAAATTTTCTAAGAGTATATCTTAAGTGTTCTTATTACATACATACAAAAAAGGTAACTATGCAAGGTGATAGATTTGTTAATTAACTTGATTATGGTAACCGTTTTACAATGTATACATTTATTAAATCCTATTCTACACCGGTTTAAAAAAATCACATTGTACCATCTAAATATATATTTTTCCCTTTTTTCCAATTTTTATTTCATTAACTAATTAAGTTAATTAACTAATTCTAGTTAATTAACATATAGTGTAATATTGGTTTCAGAAGTGGAACTTAGTGATTCATTACTTACATATAACACCCACCGTTCATTTTAACAAGTGCCTTCCTTGCTACCCATCCTCCATCTAGCTCATCCCCCACCAACCTCCCCTCCATCAACCCCCAGTTTGCTCTTTACCATTAAAAGTCTCATAGTTTGCTTACCTCTCTATTTTTTTTCCCTAAATATATACAATTTTTATTTGTCAGTCAAACCTCAATTAAGCTGGGGGAAAAAAAAAAACAAACCGACTCTGTGCCCCCCACCCTATCTGTCTAGTTTTCTCTCTTCTTGTCCTTTCCATCTCTATCCTGAGTTCTATCCTCAAACATCTATCACTTTATAGGTTTCTTGTCCTCCCTCACTTCTGGGCCATATATTCTATCACTACTCTCTTCACTTGGTCAGCTCCATCCATCCATCCCTCAAGCCCCAGATCATGTTACTTCCTACAAGCTTCTTCCTCGTATGTACCCCCAACATCTTATCCCTACCCTCATCTTCTGTATTTTAATTTACATAGATTATATGCCTTCCACATTTGTCTCACTCCCTACTGGTCCTAGGGCCTAGCAAGTCCCTGGAAAACATTATTATTCAATAAATGTTCACTCACTCAAAGTCTGAGCCTTGGATCCTTTTCCTTTTATACAATAGTTATTAAATCCTATGCAAGTTACCTCACTACACTGAACTCCAGTATCCTTTTAGTAAAACAGTGTAATAATACCCATCTCACAAGGATATGCTGAAGGTTAAAGAGCTCACATACACAGGACCCTTGGCATAGAGCTTGACATTGATAATGAACCTATTGTTCTACAAACTGGTGACCCAAGGGTCAGTTCTGGCCTGTTAGATGTATTTTGTTAAGCTCAGACTGTTATTTAACTTTGAATGGTTTTGTATAAAAACTTGAGGTTTTACTTTATTATGAAACAAAGCTAAGAGCTGACAGCCGTGAATGAATGCAACATTCAGCCAGAGCCAATAACATCAACCCTTTCTGTACAAAACACGGGGTTCAGTTTGCCACAGGCCTCACTAATCCTTATGCTCTTAACCCTGACCCGCTTCTCAGTTTTAGACCATCTGTGCATAAGATTTGTTGTACAAAATTATGGAAGACCATTGAGATGAAAAATATCAGCACACATGTACAAGATTCTACCTACTACATTGGAATTCAGTGTAACTGGCTCTTTCTCCAGATGGCCCACATGTTTAAGCAGCAGTAAATTTACAAATATTTTCAGCTATCGAAAAATTCTATGATTCTAACCCCGGGGGTCAGCATTATCACCTCAAGCAGAGGAAGGTACAATGTCCCTTTTGTTTTAGAAGCAGACTGTATGAACTTAGAGAAATGAACCTGGAGAGTGCTTCTTGGAAAACAATTTCCAAACCAGCTTCCACAGGTGGTGCTGAGAGGGGCATGCTGACCTTACATAGCCCAGGGGAGTTGGCCTTCGCTCAGTTTCTTAAAAGAAAGATGTCAGGCCCAGTGAGCCCCCAGGGGGAGATCAGTCTTCCTCCTTGCACTTGCCATCAGCTGCTGGTGGCATTTCTTCAAATCATCCAGGCATCCTGTTGTGCAGGGTGGGGGTGCCCCAGGCCCACAGCCCACAGAGCCTGGGATTGTGGGATCTCCTTCTTAAAGTCCTGGGACACTGGTGTTCCATTCCATATGAAGGGGGCTTCCCATGTGGTCTCTGATGTTTGGTTTTGTTGTGTCTCTTCACAGAGTACAGAAACCTGTGTGAGGAGCCTGATCTTGGCTTCTCTGCAGATCAAACTACACCCAGCATGCTTCAGTAACAAGCTCAGAATTCAGGGTTGCTGGTCAACACTAATTCTGACTCTGATCCTAATTCATGATTTGACCAAGGGCTAATCAAGGGCTTTTGTGAATCCCATTCCTCTTTGATGTTTGGTCAATTTCTGAGTTAAAATATGTGATTCACACACACATAAATATATATGCACATAAGAGGGTTTATAAATACACACGTTATAAAATCATGCTTTAACTATAACCTAGTTTAATGTAAGGACTAGGCAGCATAGTGGCCTTGATAAAACCAACGGGTGTATTTGATAATATTTCCATTAAAAAATTAAGAAATTTATTTTTCTGATCAAGTTCTAAGACTCCCTAAATCTTGAAGAGATATTGATGGTGTCTAGAAAAATTTTCTCCTTCAGTCTCATAGTAAAGGTTGTATTTATTTCCACAAAAGTGTTAAAATATTTAAAAAAATATTTTTTAAAAAGTTATTTAATTATTTGACAGACAGAGATCACAAGTAAGCTGAGAGTCAGGCAGAGAGAAGAGGAAGCAGGCTCCCTGTGGAGCAGAGAGCCCCATGAGGGGCTTGATCCCAGGATCCTGGGATCATGGCCTGAGCTGAAGGCAGAGGCTTTAACCCACTGAGCGACCCAGGCACCCCAAAATGTTAACTTAATAAATAAAGTACGTTAGATCAATTAAGAAACATTCATGACAAAATAAGAATGAACCTCACTTATTTCTAAAATATTTCCTAACTAATGTGAGTAAAATGTCTTTGTCCACTAATCTCTAATGCTTCTTGGTACTAATCTCTAGTACCAAGTTCCCCTCTCATGGCTCACAAAGACACATTAAGGGATGTCTTAATCTCAAAAGGGCAGAATTCCAAGTCTCCTTGTCTCCTCTGGGTTTAAAAAAAAAAAAAAGCAAAAACAAAAAACAACAAAAACCACACCAGAAAACAAAACAAAACAGTTTTCTAATAGGAGCAGCATTTCAGGAGCAAAGACTTCTGGGCTTGGTGTCTACATTTTACAGTCAATAAGAAATATTGTTTATAACTTCACAGAAGGTAAAACATTTCACCAAGGGCAAACATTCATCATGCAATGAATCAACATCCAGTCACCTTTGTCCCTATTCACATGCAAATAACGTCCCAATTTTCCTACTTGTCATTATCTGTGACATTTAAACCAAACTACTTTGGACCTGCAACACTATTTAACCCCAGGCAAATTAAGATCCCAAACAAACCCTTGCTAATACCTCAGGCCCTCGTAATCTTTTTTTCTTTCTTTTTAGCAAAGCTTGCCGAGAAAGTGTACCAAATTCTGCCTGACAAAATGCTTCAGAGTATATACTTTACCCATGGAGAAAAACACAACCTAAAATTGCTTCTTATTGGTAGATAATGAATTTGGGATGATTTTCCAGTTGGAGATTTTATTTTCTTCCCTCTAAATGTTTCCCCAGGGTAAGAGAAGTAAAATTCCAATCAGACAAGTGGTCTTTTTAAAACTATATCAAAGTCAAATGAAGGATTGGAACTACTACTACATAGTTGGGTGAAATTAGCTTCTTTACTATGTTTTTTAGTTGATCTCATCCCCATTACCTTAGATAATTAAGAAACAAAATCTATCTACAAAATTAAAAGGACTGTGAAAGACATCTAATTACTAAACAAATATTTAATTCCTTTTAAAGATCCAATGGAATGCTAAAGCCCATAAATACATATTTAGAAAAAAACATATCAAGTATAGAGAAAAATACAGTGTATATATAAAGTATAGGACTTATATTAAAATATCAAATATAGAGGATACACTTGAGTTAACAATAAACAAAAAATACTTTAATTTTTTAAAAGAAGCAGTAACAAATGGGATGAAACAGTCTTTTCAACTGACCAATAATTTTCAGAAGCTTTCAGTATATTACATTTATTATATTATATAATATATAATATATTATATATATTATATATTATATATAATTAATATAATATATAATATATATTAATAGTATATTAATTAATATATATTATATATTATTCAGGCTTCATTGTCTATACTCCTCAAGTATAATTATGTCACTTGCTTTGGTCATTTTGCTAAATACCTTTCACTAAGCACCTTTCACATAAGATGCCTCTATTCTATACTTTTCATAAAGGTGTTTTCTGGTCATTTGATTATGCATCCTCCCTTCAGCCCCTGATACCCTATTTAAATCACCTGGCTTTATATTTTTGTATTCTGGTCTCATCAGAACAGAAAACTGATCTGCTACTGCAGAAGTATATGGATATTTACTGAATACATACTGTTTACTCATGAACATTGCACAAGCGATTACACTCTTCTCTTTCCGAACCATTCCCAGGCTCTAGTTAATGGGTAGAATTTTCCATTGGTCCTGCATTTGTATAAAAAGCCCACAGATTGGCGGTGGCTCATGTGGCACCAGTGGTGGTAAAGTTTGTGGACCCATACCTTCAAGCTATTTCTCGGTTAACCGCAAATCTGGTGTAGCTGATTACATAGAGGCAAGAGCATGCTTTCATTTGTCCCCTCATGAAACCTAAGATCTTTTCTTTTGTCTAGCTGCCTTGTTCTCTCTCTTAACAGCTTTTAAAAAACAAAACAAAACAAAACAAAAAAAACCAGATATTTGAGAATCTATGAAAACCCGTTTCTCAAAGGTACAAGTCTGAGCAGACCTCTCTCCCTGGACACACAACAAAATTCAGCCTTCAATTCAGGGCAAGCCTTGTTGTAATAGGCATTGTGCGGTTTGATGTCATCCTGAAATCCCACACGGGTCCCATTGCAAAAGACCATTTAAGCAATTTCAGGTTGCTGCATGTTTGGTGGCAATGTGGTCCTTCAGGTGCAAAGGCTCTGGGTAAATCCCATGAAATAAAATGTTAGGACATATTCAACATGGTGGGACAATGGAATGCTATGATGGTGCAAAGATTTTATTGTAGTTTGTTTTCGTCCATCCCAGCTGGAGGGATCTAGGAGACTGGGAATATCTCTGGAATCTGAATAAAACTTGTCAGGATTGGGTTCTGGAGTTAGGAGGATAGGTCCACCTCTGGCCCAACTCACTTTAGAGTCCTCCCTGCTGATCTAGGTCCTGAAAACAAAGTCAACTCCACGGGCAAAACTAGTGTTAACCATGAAAAACTGCTGTCATGATCAGTATCTTGAGTTGGCAGAGTTGCCCTCATTGGTGTAAAGTGAAAGTCTCCGAAAGAAAGATGCGTGACAGAAGTCTGACCCCGACCCTGCACTCTAATTTCTGGCCAGGCGTCTCCCATCACACTTTCATTTCTCTCCTCCAAGCAATTCTTTCCTTCCAGTGTATTCTTGAGCTTATCCTGGGACGAAGCACAGAGCCCTGCATGCAAAATATCAATCTCTTACAGGTGCAAAATGCCAGCACTAAGTATCTTCATCTCTCCAAAAACGTGAGTAAATAGTCATTCACGTGTCCATTGCCACAAGGATTTGCAATATCAAACAGAATGTCAAAGCAGAGAGTGTGAAATAGATAAGAGACCGCTAAGTGCTCCTCACAGAATAATGAATACATTTGTTATTATGCCATGATGCGTTTACTTGCGAAATTTCTTGTATCTGGAGAAGTAATCAATATCTTTGCAGAGTTAGGCACAC
>ML106934.1:0-11172 GCA_003697995.1 Taxidea taxus jeffersonii
CAAAGGACATTATTAGAACAACCGGTGAAAGAAGTCTGGGAATCAGCGAGCAACACTGTAGGAACTTTAATTTCCTTACTTCAGTGGCTGTGCTGTGGTCAGGTGGGAGATTCACCTTGTTTGCACAAAACACACAGTAAAGCACTTGTGGGCGATGGAGCACATGGCTGTGACAGTCTCTCAAATGATTCAGAGGAAAAGTTCTTTGTGCTCTTCTTGCAAGGTTTTTTTTTTGTTTGTTTCTTTAAAATTATTTCAGATGTAGTGAAAAGAAGGGCTATCTGTACCCCAATGTTCATAGCTGCAATGGCCACAGTCGCCAAACTGTGGAAAGAGCCAAGATGACCTTCCATAGACAAATGGACAAAGAAGATGTGGTCCATATATTCAAAGGAGTATTATGCCTCCATCAGAAATGATGAATACCCAACTTTTGTATCAACATGGACGGGACTGGAGGAGATTACGCTGAGTGAAATAAGTCAAGCAGAGAGAATCAAGTATCATATGGTTTCACTTACTTGTGGAGCATAAGGAATAACATGGAAGACATTAGGAGAAGGAAAGGAAAAGTGAATTGGGGGAAATCAGAGAGGGAGATGAACCAAGAGAGACTGTGGACTCTGAGAAACAAACAGGTTCTTGGAGCGGAGGGAGTGGGGGTTGGGTGAGCCTGGTGGTGGATATTTAAGAAGGCAGATTGCATGGAGCACTGGGTGTGGTGCATAAACAATGAATCTTGGAACACTGAAAAAATAAAATAAATAAATAAAATTATTTCAAAATTAAAAATTAAAGAATAAGATTAAATTATTGTAAAGCTTCAACAATAGCAGTGCATATCAAGAATCTTAAAATCCATATACCTTTTGACCTAGGAATGCCAAAAGAAAGTATAGATCCTGAGGATATAATCACAAATCTCTACAAAGATTTGGCACTAAAGCTATACATCCAGGGCTATTTATAAGTTAAAAAAAAATAAGACCCAACCTAAACATATTATAATAGGATTTGTATTATTTGTATATATTTGTATTATTAATATATAATATATTGTGTATATATAATATGTAATATAATAGGATATGTATTATACATAAATTATTGTATAATCATGATACAGATTACTAATGCTAATTACTAAAGGAAAGTGAGAAAAATTATTTAGTGACTCAGAAAAATGTTTATGCTACAATACTGAGAGAGTAGGTTTGAAACAGTATATTCAGTTCATCCCATAATTGCAATATCAGAAAAACAAGTTCTGTGTGTGTGTGTATGTGTGAGAGAGAGACATGGAAAACAAGTCAGTTGGATTCTTCACCATAAGGAAACCCAGATCCCTTAAGGTTCTGAAGTGTGTGTTAAGTCCTCAAAGCTCAAACAAAGTGAGCAGTTTCCCAAACATATTTGACCCTAGAACCCCTGTGTTTTCAGAACTTCTGAGCCCAGCCTGGGCCCATCTCTGAAAATGCCCAGAACGTTGGGTGCTCACCTTACTTCCTACTCATGTCCACTTCCCTATTCATCCTGTATCTTGTCATAGTCCACATGTGTTATTGTAAGTTGCCTAATATCATGTTTCAAGCAAAATCTCTAGTGTTATAAGTTACTAATCAACAAGAAGAATTAGACCTTCCTGTAGCAGGTCCAGGGGCCCTTGGGAAAAATTTAAGGGGAAGAACAGCCCTTTATGGTTATCTCTTTATTCTACTCGGGCACCAACTTTCAGGCCAAGGGTTCCCTCTGAGCTCCTGCAAGAGGTGGGGGGTTAGGTGGGGATTAGCTTCTCCCTCATACCATTCGTCCCCCTACTCCCAACCAAACCTTCTGGGTCTTGGTTAGAAATGTTTCTAAACCTGTCCATACATAAAGTGGTTTGGAAACCACTGACCAGGGGTGTGGACTGGTCCCTTGGCCCTGTATGGTCAGTAAGAGGAGGGTGCCGACTCACAGGTGAGTGCAGCAATGGGTCAGCTGGGCAGACAGCAGATGGCACCAGGGGCTCCAAAGCATCTCCAAGGTATAAGGAGAGGGTGAACCCTTTGCTGCCCTTGTCTCTGAGCCACATGTGGAAGGAAGTGACCTTCATATACCACTTGGGATGAGGGCCCATGTGCAGCAGAGACCTGGCCTAGGAACAGCAGGTAACTTTTAAACCACCTTCTAATAACACCACTCTCACACGGTTGTTTGAAAAGGAAATAAGGAATGATGTGCATACAGTACTTTGCACAATGCCTGGCAGAGAGTAAACGTGATAAATGCTGGTAATTGTTGGCATCAAGGAGAGCTAAGGAAATAAGGGTCAGATAGCTGTAGGCCTCCTACTTTGCTGAGTGGGCTATGCAAGCCAGGACCTTGTCCTTCAGAGCCCCTCCCACTTTGCTAGAAGGTGAACAGTGGGGAAAGGAAGTACTACGAGAATAGGGATCAAGAAAATTATGCCTATTTATCCTCCTCACTTGACTAGTTAAGACTGGAAGGATGTGTGTAATTTTAAGAGGATTTTATTTTATCTGTTAATTACTGGTTCAGAAGAGGAAGTATACTAGACAGAATTTGGGCCCCATGACCTTTGCTCCCTGTTGCTACTCCACAAATACATCAGATGGCATGGCAAAAAAGGACTTTGCAGATGTCTTTAAGGTTACTAATCAGGAGACCTTAAAACAGGGAGATTATCCTGAATTATCCAGGAGAGCCTAAATTGAATCACATGAGTTTTGTTTTATAGATTCCACACATTAGTCCTCTCTCTGCCTGGCAGCAAAAGAAGAAATCAGAGAGATTCAGAAGTTGAATTGGGAGGAAATTTGGTTGCAGTTTAGTTAGTTCACCGCTACCTTCAAAAGGTTTGAGTGAGAGTTGAGACCTCTCCCACTGGAGAGACCCCAGACTTAAAAACCTGGGGACTGCACGACCTCACTACAGTAAGAGCTCAGGCTGGGGCATCTCATGGCTGAGAAGCTGAGGGAACAGCCCATCACATCGGTCAACAGCCTCAGCCCTGGGTTACCCCTGGGTTCTTTAGTGTCACTCCTACGTGGAAGGTGGCTTGCAGAGAGAGTTTTCTTTACGTCAGACTTCCTACAGACTCACGAGTCCACTGGACTGATGCAATTTTCCCACTTCCTCTTCACCGGAGAAAGATTGTCCTTTTGGAGCAGGATCGCTCTTCTGCTTACCCGACCCTGACCTTAGCAACTGGCCTTTGATCATCTAGAAAAGGACAGTCCTTCATGGACTTAGTCTTTCCAGAATTTTTTTTTTACTGTCATTATTGAAGGATAGTTGGCATTCAGTGTTAGGTTAGTTTCAGGTGTACAACATAGTGCTTGGACAAGTCTGTACATTGCTCAGTGCTCCCAGGATAAGCATGGTCCCCAACTGTCCCCATACAGCATAACGATGACATTGTGGCTGGATTCCCTATGCTGTGCTTTCCATCCCTGTGACTTGTTTATTTTATAACTGGAAGTTTGTCTCTTTGTTGCCTTCACCTATTTCACACCCTGCCCCCAGCAACCACCACTGTGTCCCCTGTATTTATGAGTTTGTTTCTGGTTTTATTTGTGCATTTGTTTTGTTTTTTTAGATTCCACACATTAGTGAAATTGTAAGTGGTATTTGTCTTTCTCGGTCTGACTTACATCACAGAGCTTGATACCCTCTACAAGTCCATGACAATGTTTTGGTTTACACAGTAATTTCTTATTATTGCAGAAGGGAAGCACTTATGTTTCCTTCCATGCTTAATTGTACAACTTTCAGGACACGGATTTTTGTCTAACATTTGTTAAGCACCACCATGTGCAGGGATTGAGCTACACACATTTTTTCTATATTAATTTAATCCTGACAACAACTCTGTAAGAAAGATATTGCTATGCTTACTCTAAATAGGAACAAACAGAAGCTCAGAGCCTCAAATGACTCTCAGATTGTATAGGTAGTACTTGGAGAGCTGGTTCTCAAGTCCAGGTCTCTTGGCTGAAAGCCCAAGGCTCTTTTTGCCCTGCCTCAGTTTCCCCCCAGTGAGGCATCAAGGCAGAAATATACAGAAGTTGGCTTCACATAGAGTCAGTCGGGAAGACTAGATGAGGATAAGCCAGTTCCAGGAAAACAAAATAGGATGAAGACCCAAGGCCCCCAGGTCAAATGGATAGCAGGGAACACTGTTTTATAGGGACAGCCAAGAGATAATGAAAAAAGCCTGCGGGGGGGGGGGGCAGACGGGACAAGCAAGGAGTCTAGGGTTTGCAAGTGTGAGATATGCCCTGTGCCGTGTCTCTCCCAAAGTCAAGACTGTGGGAGACAGGCCACTTCCTGAGTAAAAATAAGAGTCTCACACATGCCTCTGAAGACAAGAGTGTGTGGCATGTCCTCCAAGGCACAGCCGTGTTTACGTGGATAAACAGAGAGCAGTGTACCATTTAATTACACGGGATTCATCCCTACCTCCCAGAGACTCTCACCCCAAATGCATGCCTCCCTTGTCAGTCTGGAGAAACTCAGTCCAGGCAATGCCACTTACTGGATGTCTGTGACCCCCTCGATCTATGGCAGCCGATACGTTTCATAAGAAACGTGAACACTTGCTTTTGACGATGGGTGTGCTTAAATATTAGTGGTTATGCTACATGTGCATTTTCCAAAGAGAAAAGAATTACAGTGGACACTTGACCTCAAAACCTGACCCTTCAAATGTGAAAACAAGGGTGAAAAGTGTTATTTTCACTCGTTCGTGCACTAAAAGAAGAGGGCATTGAGTCATTTGCTGGCAAATGTTTTAAAGAGCCTAATTAATCCAAGCCCCTCTCCCCCTGCCTGAGGGATTAGGGGAAGTGACAGATGTCATCTGTGTTGACTTCAGCAGAGCTTTTGATCTGTTGCACATGATTTACTCATCAAACCCAAAATAAACAGGCCTCCACCCCACACCGTGGAGGTGGCATGGAGGGGCTGGCACAGATGTTTCTGAAGTCCGATTGGTAGCCCGGCCTCAGCTGGGGGCTCCTCAGTGAAGAGTGGGATGCAGACACCAGGGACCAGGACCCTTCTGTCCCTCTGGGCCTGCAGGAGGCCACTAAGGGAAGTCATGAGGGGTGAGCAGAGAGAGAGAAAATCGGGTTACTGGATGAGGCCTGGCTCAGGGATGTTGTTCCCTGGGGACCCCATTCCGACTGGGAACAGACGCTGCTGTGGGGTGGAGCTCAAGCCCGACCCCAAGCCTGGGTCTGAAGGGAAATGACTGAATGGGAATCAAACAGGGTGGGGAGTTGGGGAGACCCCAGAAGCAGAGGGCCCCCGTGTGCTTATTACTCTTATTATGCAGTAGGTATAGAATTAGGGGCTTGGGGCAAAGTGAGGGAGACATACCCACTGTTTTTTGGATGACTAATTTTTGCCAGGAATTTCTCCTACCCAAGTTTGGGTGGGCGGTACTTGACAAAGACCCAGGAATCAGTGTGGGGGTCCCGTGCAGGGTAAGGAGCCGGAAATCACATCCCAATCCTGCCCCTATACAGAGGTCATGCCCTAGGGCTATGAGATGGGGCAGGTCAGGCTGTCACAGGGGATGTGCTTGGTCATTCATTAATCCATTCATCCATTTGTTCCTTCCACCACCAGTACCTCAGGCCCGAGCTCTGTGACTGGTTTGCTGAGTTTTCCAAGAGCATCTCAAACTCATCTGCCCAGAGAGTGTAGGCAGGTAGGGACATTGGTAAAGCAAGCCAAGTGGAAGACCATGGGGCTGAGGTGGGGTCTGTGATTAACTGGAGAGAGAGTCCCCTGAAAGGACCAGCTTCTATCTAACTGTAACTCACCATGGCCCTTGGGGAAGATCTCCATACTCCTCACCATTGCCTGTCAGGAAAAACCCAAATTCAAATTTGCACGTGAAATCCAATGAGTGTTAAACACTGAAAACTCCTTCCACCTGGGTGGACCCAACTAAACGCTCTGTGAGCCCAGTTGTGCCTGTGAGTGGTGGGTCTTCACCCCCTGCCGGTGGGTCCTCGGATCACCTGATCCTCCTGGGGCCAGTTTCCTACTTCACTCAGCCTTGGCTTGCTGGCCACAGGGGTCAATCCCAGACCCAGATCACTGAATGCCCCTGTGCCTCATGCCTGGAAATGCAGAAGGAATGAAGGACTTCACCAAGGAAAAGGACATTCAGGAAACTGCCCACAAATGAGACAGTGTGCTCCTAGGATGAGGGGAGAGTCATGCAAGGAAAGAAACCAACCACACATTGCATGGTGCCTTGTCGCTTGCTTTCAGCCCACGCAGCCCAGAATACCCTGGTCCTCTGGCAACCCCTGGTTTTCCACATCCTGTGACAGCCCCTCCTCCTCTTCTAACCTTTGACTTAAACACTTAAAACTGAAGTACCCTCCCCTGATTTCTTTGACTCCAATAGTGATTTGGAAAACTGTGAAGGGATTGGTACTACTGAAAAAGAGGAAACTACATAAAAATCCAGATCTCAAAAACTGGGAAGGTCTTGTTGACCCATATCCCTCCCGTGCCAACAACGAGCTGAACTGAGTAGTGGCCACGAACCTCTCCAAGGGAGCTTGCCCAGATGGGGGAGGGGGAGGGTGAAGAGCTCAGACTGCCGGAGCTGGGTGGCCTCATGCCCCTGTGCCTCAGTTTCTCTATATGTAAATTGGGAATGAAGGCTACCTCCTATGGCTGGGAGGTGTTCCATGAATCACTGAAAGCAGGGCCAGGCACAGGAACATACAAGGAGGGCGGCCTGGCATCCTTATGCATGGAGCCCATGAACATCCAACTTGGAGCCCCCACTTAGAGATTGGGCTGGCCTCTCTCTGCTCCCTTTGTGAGCTTTCCTCTAGATCTCAGCCAAAACTTACTCACTCAAGGCCACATCTGCAGACTGATACGGTGTCTCCGGCCTGGACATCTCCCATGAGCACAGAAGTCTCCCACTAAAACTTCATCTTCGCTCACCTGGATGAGGGTTTTAACCTCCTGTGGGCTCTCCCCTTCCAATTGGGGCCACTCTAGTCTGCACATGGCATCCCAGGTGACCCTTGAGAAAGGCTCCTCCGATACAGAGTGTGCCTGGGCTAAAAGCCTGGACAGAGTTCCCACAGCTGCAGGGCCAAGACACACCTGCACCCAGCCCCTGTGTGTGGCGGCTCCCTCCTGCCAGTGGCCCACATCTCCCCCATGCTCCTCTTATGGACCAGGCTCTTCCACAGCTTTCCTCTCTCCTGGGACCCCTCTTCCTTCCTGGCTGACAGCAGTAACCCCATAGGGCTCCATGTGAACATCCCTTCCTCAGAAAGCCTTTCCTGCCCCATTGTGACTTTCCAAGCTTGCCTTCCTTCCCTCTAGCCACTTCCCACAATTGTACCCAAACACCAACCTGTGTGGATGGGACCCATTCACCTCCCTGCGGGACTGAAAGCCATGTGAGCATGGAGCACGTTAGCCTGTTCCCCACTGAACCAACCCTCGCTACCCATAAATATCCACCAATTAAAATAATCAATGCAAATATAGAATAAAGGAGAGTTGTGCAGAAAAGTATCAGTGACTTCTATGGACCCCAGGCTAGAAAGTCAGCTCTCTACCTAGTCAGCGTAAGAAATGCCACATTCAGGCCTAACACCAACACGCAGCCCCAGCCAGGTCAGAGCTAGAATATTCTTGTAAATGCTTTTGTAGACACTGTTTGAAATACAGGTAGGCTGGAACACACTCTACCTTTCTGAGGTATAATGCCATTCATCTCTTGTTTAATGCAAGGTGCCGCTCTATTTCCACTGACATTTCCAGAAGCCTGGGCCTATTTACCTTCCCAGAGGTCCCCCGAGGACCCGAGGACTGGGTGGCTGGCCAGCTTCAGGTGAGCAGTTGCAGGATGGAGCCCCAGGGCTGCTGGTGGAGGGTCTGCCCATCAAGGGGCTGCATTGGGAGCCAGTGTGCTGAAGGGGAACCACTCAGCAAAACAGAAGAAAAGGCATTTAACTTTGGCCAGGGGGACCTGTCAAAATGCTTTCTAGCCTTAAGCTTCTGTGAGTTTAAAATATCTCAGCTCAATGGCCAGGACTCCAAGGAGGGCTTGGGGGCAGGGATGCGCACCACCAGGATCAAGGAAGGTTCTAGAACTGGATCTGAAACAGCTGAGTAAGGGGAAAGGCTTGGGGGCCCGCAAGCCCCTGCTGAGATTCCATTCTGAGAGGAAATGAAGCCCAGGGAAATTATTTAATGCTGGCATTTCTTAATCATGACGGTTTGCTTCTTTCAACGGCCCCCTGGGCTAAAACCATTGCATCATTCTGAATTAAAAAAGGAAAACAGTGGGGCAGAGTTGGTGGCAGGGGCTGCTGGCTCTCAGGACAGCCCTTCTGGGGCCTGACCCCACCAAGCTCCATGTGTAGAGCTGAACAGCTAGGCAGGGTTGGGGGTGGGGGGCGGGTGGAACGGGCATCCAAAAGCAAATCTCAGGTGTCAGAGACTAGCCCCTCAGTACAGGGATTACTCCTCCAATCCCAGCCAGGCAGCCCTTGCTGGTGGCCCAAACGATGGAACCAAGAAGTGAGGGAATCTAAGGCCTTTTCCCTGACATCCCTGGACGCTAATGACCCCATCTGCTCAGTGGAAGGGGGACATTCCTGCCCGAACTCCATCAGCACGGGCTACTGAAGCAGCGACGGGTGAGAGAAGGTCTGTCCCCAGCCTGATGACCCACCCACACTTCTCATCACAGCTGCAGTGCTGGGAGCGGGAATGAGACCCTAGGCTATGGGCAAGGGCACCAGACTCAGACCACAGCACAGGGGACCCCCAGGCCCTGCCCTAGACAGTCAGTCCAGAGGTCAGGGATTGACTGTTGAAGCACCAGCCACTCCCTGGGGACAGCCAGCAGGAGGGCCATCAGAGGGAGGGGTTCCTCCATGCAGAGACCACAGAGCCCAAGTCCTTCCAGTCCAGGGTCCTCCCCTCTCATCAGGGGAATTTGACCCAAACTCCACTTCTTGGTGGCTCTGTTTGCCAAAGGGGACTTAGGGTCACTTGGGGGCATAACTAAATAGATGAAAGACTATTGGGGGATAACATCAAAAGGTCTGAGAGGAATGTTCTTTTAAAAACAGGAAAGTCCCATCTTTTGCCTTTGTAATTACAGCCCATGGGTATGGAAAGCCACATTTTTATTTACATGTTGTGAGGTAAAATATTCCTTCCAGATTCCCTCCTTCTCAGACTCCCTCTGTCACCTCCCTCTCCGAGTACTCAGGATAGTCCTCACTTGTCCACGCACTCCCCTGTCTTACCCTTTGAGGGTCAGCTGCCCCTGGGACACCTGTCCCCAGCTGCCCTCCCCATAATTGCCTTTGCTCCTGGACACACACATCTTCACCCCACACTTAATGTATGTCAGCTTACTGGTTTGCTAATTAGAAAATGACCCTAAAAATCATTCAAGCCTACCTCTTCTTTTTAGAGAGAGAAAGACAGCAATTTTAGACAAAGTACACACCACTCAGGGTCAACGCAGACATGTACTAGAAGAATGAAAACAGACCCCACCCTCCTAGTGCTTCCTGCCATACCACACTGCCGTTTGACTGGTTCATGCTGACCATTAATTAATTTGGCAACTATTTTTTAAAATAGGAAAAACAAGGAAACAATTCCACATAAGTGAGTTAGATTCTGGATTTCAGAGAAATGGTTAAATGTGGGGTAGAGTGGCCTGAGAATCTGGGAAATGGCTTTTAGCAGCTCTGCCCATGTCCCAACACCCATCCAGCCCCACCACCCAAGGGTGGACTCTCCACGGAGGTCCTGCCAGGAGGACGGCCTGATTCACCAGATGATTCACCAGCGTTCCCTCCTTCCTTGTGACAGTCGCCCCCACACAGGTCCCAGGGTGCTCTAAGTTATGGGAAGTGCAAGGTGCCCTAATGTCCGGTTCCCCCAGTATCCAATGGTGCTGCCTTGCCATGTCACCTCCCTCTAGGAGAGTGATGAAGTCAGGCCTGCCTCGTACCCAGGTGCTCTGAAGAACCAGTGAGATCCAGGACATGGTGGTAATTGTGAAAAGCACAGAGCTCCCTCCACCCCCGCCCCAGTCAGGCAAGATGAGGTGATATGAAGGCACACATCCCATGCACAGACAGAAATAGAGAGGAACTAATACCCTCACCTCCTGGTGTAATGGTGCTCCATGGTTTGATCTTAGAAAAGTGTCAGCAGACTTGAGTTCAGGAGGGCAAACAGGAAGAGAGAAACAATTTGTGATTTTTCATTTTTGCAACACATAGATTTTTTTTAAGTGAACTAACTGATTGGGGGGTTGTGATTTGAGGAAACTAAAAGGGAGTTTTAACATTGGGCTGTAATAATGTTGACACCCAAAAGAAGAGATGAGCCTGAATAGGAAAAAACAAAAACAAAACAAAAACAAACCCACAAGAGTAAAACAGCAGCAAGGAAAAGCACAACCCAGGTCCAGACAGGCCAGTACCGAGGGGCTGGTGAGTTCGAGGGACAGCCGGGGGTCGGCGCATCACCAGCTGGGAAAGGGCTTCTGTAGGTAATGAGATCCCAACTTCAAGGTGAATGCAAAAGCCCTGAGGGGTCAACAGCTAACTGGAGTTTCCCTTGGGACACCAATTGCTTTTGTGAATTCCATGGAAATAATAAGGTTAGAGGACTCCAAGCAAGAAGCATCTGAACCCAATTATGGACTCTTTGCCAGTTTTTTAGGGCTTCTGATGTTGCATCCAGCACATTCCATCCAAGGTCTGGAGGCACTGAGGCCCCAGTGTGACACAGTTAGCATGCTACATTTTAGCTGGCCACACACCAGCACATCCTACATTGGATAAAATAAGAGCACCAACGACGAAGACACGTGACAGTCAAGCTGGATTTGTAGTGACAACCATTCCCCCACCCCCAGAGAGAAGCAGCTGCTTCGGGATTTCAGTAGACAGAGGTGTCATCTATAGCCATGACAGTTGGAGCCCACGGAGAGAGTGTGTGTCTCAGAATAGGGGAGATGTGTGTAAACAGTTGGGTCTTCCCTGTTTCAGCTCAATTTTTACTTCACTGGGAAACCCTAAGTTTCAGTGCGAGAATCTATAGACTAAGATCCAGAGATCTAGAATCAGTTCCATCACT
>ML106934.1:16172-34432 GCA_003697995.1 Taxidea taxus jeffersonii
ATTCAAAAAGAATCTCATTGAAAAATTAACTGGAAAAGGCCAATGGAACATGAAAGACACAAGAGGAACCTAAAACAAAAGATGACAGGATGGATGTGACCCCTGCTGCTCCCCTGGCCCTTCTTTACCTGAGTTCCTGTGGTCTGCTAGCTCTCGGTCTGACCTGCCTTTCCACTCTGATGAGATTATCAAAGAGTTCCCTCCTAAAATAAAACTGCCCAAAGTTGCAGGTGATCCTCTTCATATACTTTCGCTCCTCAGTCACAACCAAACTGAAGGCCCTAGTTATAGCATTTCCCAAACCCAGGGAGAAGCTCCAACCATTTTTGGAAGAGTTTAAAATCCTTATTAGGGATTATGGCCCTGAGCTGCCAGATCTTCATCCACCTGTGCACTTGAGTAGGGCCTGTTGAAGCTCAAAAATGGATTATGGAAGCAGAATGGCATAATTCCAAGGGTGATAGTCGATCCTCACTTTCCAACATCGTCCTCTTTTGGACCAGGAAAAGCTAGCAATATAGCAACAGATTTATTTTTAAGCCATCCTTGGAGCCTTCCCTGCCCACATTGATTGGCTTATTATTCAACATGCATATCAGAGAAAGATGAACCCGTGGCACATGGAAAGCCATTTTGGAAGTGTTTTTCCTAGGGAATTCTGGATTTCATACAACAAACGAGGCCACCCCACCTGCTCTAGCTTCCCTCTTTGTAAATGAATTATCTCCCAAGATCTGTAGGTTAATAATAGACAGAAAAGAGGATGGGAGGCCATAGGCCTGACTGAACTCATGACTATAGCTGAATGTCTTGAAAGGACTTTGGACCAAGATTATAAACAGAGGTCTGCCAAACTAATGGCAACACAGCTACAACAGTTCAGGGCCAGAGATCAAAGTAACACCTGGATCTCCCATATCACACCCTCTAGGGGCCCATCACAGAAGTCTGTCCCAGGGGCCGATGGCCCTTTATACTCACCGGGGCACTGGAGAAAAGCTCGTTCTCAAAGATTCTATGTAAATCCCTCAGTGTCCCCAAGTGAGAGCCCCCAGATCAGCTCCTCCCAAAACCGATACAGCTCTGAGGCACCTTCTGGTAAACTGCTATCAGAAATACCCTTACACAGCAAAGGGGAAACTACATTTAAAGTTAATGGACAAACTTGCCAAATTCTGCTGGATACTGGAGCTACTTTAAATTCCACTCTCATAGGAAAACAAATCTCTGGGAGTGAGAAAAATGTTTCCATAGTGGAGGTGTCTGGTCTAGTTTAGAGGGAGTTTCAGCCTCAACCAGTACAAATGATTCTGGGACCTTGCATTGAGCAGCAGCCTTTTCTGCTGTATGATACAGCCCCCTTTGTTCTACTGGGAAGGGACTTCCTTTCTAATCTAAAAGAACTAATACACATTTCTTGCAATGGAGACCTCGCCTTGGAATTTCCCAACCAACCTGACTCTGATCTTTTATGTTCTTTACAATCTGTCCATGATATAGAAGGGAAAGGATTCCAACAAAAAGTCCCCTGATTTAATCAAGGTGCCCAAAACTCTGTGGGCTGATTCTAATATTGACTCTGGGAGAATAACAAAGTTCAGAGACTATAAAGATTTAGGTAGATATGACTGCCCCTCTTGCAAAATTGCCTCAATATTTATTACATCCTGAGTTCACACCCCCCTCATATGAACAGCAAAAGCCCAGGGTTGACCACTCCCTGTCTTGGCCCCTGCAACTTACCGATTTTGCCAGTCAGAAAACCTAATGGTGGGATGGCCATATGTCCGGGACTTGAGAACCACTAACTAGCGACTTATTCCCCATTTCCCAGTTATCCCAAACTCAGACACCCTTCTGTCACCAGTTCCACTAGATTCAGAATGGTTCACCATAGTGGACCTTTGTTTAGCCTTTTTCAGCTTCTTTGTGGACCCTAAGAGCCAATATCTATTTGCCTTAACTTGGAACAATCAATACTGTACCTGGACAAGTCATGCCACAAGGGCTACATGAGGCCCCTTCTTATTTCTCCTAAGTGCCCCACCAAGAGTGAAGCACTTCCTGTTCCCCAGGAAGTCAGCCCTCTACAGGACAGGGACAGCCTCCTGCTGTACTCAGCTCCCAAAGACACGTCCACAAAGGATTCCATGTACTTGCTGCAACACTCAACTAAAAAGGGACATCAAGTCTCTAAAGAGAAATTGCAATGATCTCTAGACATTGCTCATTATCTACGTCATAATTTAAGTGCTGAAGGAATCCAACTGTCCCCAGAAAGGATTAAGCTAATCCAAGAATGTCCTAGGCCCACGACTAAGTGACAGTTTCATGGATTTCTAGACCTGGCTGGCAATTGTAGACCATGGGCTCCTGATTTTCCTCTATGAGCTTCCTCACTCTATGAACTTCCGGAAATTTCAGTCCCAGAACCCCTTCCATGGGAAGACACACAGGAGCAGGCCCCTTTTAAGACTCAGCAAGTGCTGTAAGAGTATCCTGCCCTAGGGCTACTTCCATCTTCAAACCCTTCACCTTATTTGTGCCTGAAAGAAATAACCTTGTCCTGAGGATTCCACACAAGAATATGGCAGTGAACACCGGTCTATTGCCTGTTATAGCACACAACTGGACTCAGTTGCTCATGACTCCCAACTGCCTTAAGTCTATGTCACAGTTGCAAAGGTGTTAGATGCCTCAGTGGATTTAACCTCAGGAGATGACTTTATTCACAAAGTCCTCATACAGTTCGAAGGCTTCCTAATTCTGAACTGACCCAGCGCATCTCTGCCAGGAGACTAACTCCCTAGGAAATCATTCTGCTCTCACCACCTAATCTGAAACCTATATGGTACAATGTTCTAAATCCCGTCCATTACTAACCCTTCCTGATGAAGGCAAACCCCATGACTACGAGCTAATGACCTCCTGTTTCCTGACACCACAGCCTGAATTACCAGACACTCCTTTGACTAATCCTGGTCTAATTTGGGTTGTTGACAGGTTTTACTGTACAAAATAAGAAAGGGAATTTCCAAGTTGGTTAAGCTGTTGCCATCCAATATGAGCTGTTTGAGAGAGGAAGTCTAGCACAAGCTGAATCCACCCAACAAGAAAGCTCTGTGCCCTCCCAGGAGGGTGCCAGGAATCAGGAGAAGGAATTGTTAGTATTTATGTTGACTATTGGTATGTCTTTGGGGCCATCCATAATTTGGGGATGTTATGGGAACAAAGGGATTTCCTCAGTCCATTGGGATCCCAGTCAAAAATGGATATCAAGTAAAGAACCGTTATTACTGCCATTCTTTTACTTTCTGAAATTGACGTCATAAAATGAGGCTCAGGCTAAAAAAGACTGAACCTGAGCATCAGGGACATGCCCCAGGTGACAATCATGCAAAGGCACTGGTGACAGACTCTGTGAAGGCTGTGGCACAAGTGGATGAATTCCACTCTGCTTCTGCAAAAAAATGGCCACTCATCACTGGACTTTTGCCATCCTGCTGTCCTTGCAACATGTCAACAATCTGCTCCCAAGTCAGAGAAGTCACAATAGGCACCAAGGGTTGTCAGTTCAGGAGACAGTCAGGGTTATGAGAAAATCAAGACAGCTGCTTGGTTCTTTCTGGCTCCTTGGCAAACTCTGATGTCGATTTTTGCATTACTTGAGCAGTAAATACATTGACTTCTGCTAATTTCATTAACGGCAGTACCTTAGCTGGGATGGCTTATGCTCTGGTTGGGTTTATCTTTATCTGTGCTGGTTATCATGCTCCTTGGGCCTATGAATGTCTGGATAGTTGGCTTTTAGGTTTTCTACCTATGTCCCCAACTTTGCATAAAAGATCTGAGTCACCTTGCTGGTCAACTCCCCTGGATTTACATCATGGAGTTAAAAAGGAATTCCCAGGAGGCATTTATAACTCAAGATTTACTTCCTTTGGCAGAGCTATACTCCTCTGGTTAAGACTAAATATTAATGAGAATATGATCAAATACATCTCTTAAGTCTGGAAAATATTGCAAAACTTGGTGCTAAGGCAATAGCTGCCCAAAAAAGATCCTTAGACTCTCTGGCCCAAATTATTCTTGACTATAGCATAGCCCTCAACTATCTTTTAGCTGAGCAAGGATGTGACTGTCTGTGACCAATACCACCTGCTGCACCTGGATGAAAACTTCTGGGAAATTTGACTCTCAGTGAGATTAGAGCACCTTAGGTGCTCCAAGATCCCTGGTGGGGTTTTTTGTTGTTGTTTTTTAAAGTGGCTCCATCACCAAGGCCTTTCTTTGACTTATTTGATTTTGATTGGCTTGGGTCTTGGGAACCATGGCTCTGAAGTATACTCCAAACATTGGGAATTATCCTGCTTGCAATAATCATAATCATCTCCTTGGTGTATTGCATTCCCTCAAAAGGTTTAAATATGTGTTCACACCACTAACCACTAAGCAATGATCTCCCTGAGGATTGGAACATCAGAAAAAGAACAAAGAGAATGATCAACTTAAAAATGGTTACCCTGAAGTTGTGGTCTGTGAAGATCACAAAGATTAAGCAAAACATGTCAGGCTCCATGGTTACCATGCAGAGGATGGACAGAAGCTTCGAGAACTACAGGGCCTGGCTGAGAGTGGTGTTAATGCCTTAAGTTTTAATCACATCTCTCAGTTAAGCTGAAAGCCTGATCAGAATAGGGGAATTATTAAAAAGGAGGAAATAGGCCCAAAATGGAGTCACATGTGCTAAGTCAGCAACCAAGACTTAATAACTAACCTAATAGCAGTTCCAGCCTTACCAACAATCTGACCTTTAACCTGTAGACCTAGAATTACCTGGTCAGCACCGGTGAGGTAATCTTACCCTGCAAGCCCTTCCACTCCCCTCAGTGGGGTGACCTGGCCTGAAACAATGCATTCTTTGCTAATAATTTCTTTTATCCTCCCCCTTTCCACCTCTAAAACCTTTCTTTTCCTACAGCTTGGCAGGGCTCCATTCTACCACAAGATGGGATGCTGCCTGATTCATAAGTCCCTGAATAAAGCTGGTTTGATCTTTAGGTTTAGTCAGCTGAAATATTGTCATTTAACAAGTGCAACAAACAATTATAGAATTCATCAACCCTGGGGGCTTTGGCAAGCTCTGTTTCTAAAAACCATGACATGGATAAGAAAAAAAGCAGGAATGGTGACTTAACAGAGAGGGTCAGGGTTGCAAGCAGTGTGAGACCAGACTGAGGGTTGGTTTTCTCCTCCTATTCTCACCCATGAACTTGTGTCATATTAGTCTAACGTAGCTTCTAAAGAACTGGATGTGTGTCCCCAGCATAATACGGAGGAAGATAAATCTCCTCCTTTTTGCTGATGACACAGTTTTACTGCCATGAACCAAGAATGACCTCGAAGGATTTAACCATAACCAGGAAGAATGACTCAAGTCAAATTACCCCAGACCTAAAGTCATTGTCTTAGCAGACACTCTCCAAAACTCAATGGGTTGTTGCTCAGTAAGGTCACAGACAAGTCAACAGGTAAAGCTCAGCCATCCTGGTGAGTTCCTTGGGGTCCTTAGCTGCTCCAACCACATAAAAGGATGGGTCTTCAAGGTCTTCATGGACCTCCCCAGGGACAGCAAGTGGGAGACTTTCTCTGAAAACATTTCAGGTCTCAGCTATCTGGCAGACTCTATAGAGCATGAAACTTGGGCTCTCATTAAAGACCAGATCTAAAGTTAAACCAGTTCCAAAGATACTTCCTAAGGAAAATCTTAGATTTTTTTCTGCAAAGGCCTTCCCACGTTGAGGACAGCAGCCTCCCCCTCCTCTGTGTTGAGGAACAGAATTGGCCCCACTGCCCCAATCTCTGGACTCCCAAGTGCATGGGCTTGCTCTCTGTCAGCTGTATGGAGTTAATTATTAATTAACAACAGAGCTCAGGCCCTTCTCGGAAGCACAAACAAGCCCCCACCACTGGGAGAACTGAGGACTCATTTTAGATGCAGGCTGCCTCCTCCTTCCTCTTGCTCATCTTACATTTAGTCTTTGTGCCGAGTTAGAATATCAGGCTACGTGCCTCAATGACAAGTTTAACTTCATCCAGAGTCCTCACTGCTCAGTTACACCTTAAGGCCATGCCTTGTCCTTTCATCAAGGGTTACTGGAAGAAATAGTCATAAGAACCCACAAAACAAATAAACAATTAAAAAAATGGGCAGAAGATATGAACAGATATTTCTCCAAGGAAGACCTCCAGATGGTCAACAGATACATGAAAAGATGCTCAACATCTTCATTATCAAAACAAAGCTATGATGAGATACTACCTCACACCTGTCAGAATGGATAAAATCAGTAACACAAGAAACGACAAGTCTTGGTAAGGACACGGAGAAAAAGAACCCTCATGTACAGTTGGTGGGAATGCACACTAGTGCAGCCACTGTGGAAAACAGTATGGAGAGGACTCAGAAAGTTAAAAATAGAACTACCCTATGATCCAGTAACTGCACTACTGGGTATTTACCCAAAATACACAAAAACACTAATTTAAAGGTATACATGCACCCTGATATTTATTTCAGCATTATTTATAATAGCCAAGTTATGGAAGCAGTCAAGTGTCCATCGATTAATGAATGGATAAAGAAGATATGGTATATGTAATATATAACATAAAATGGAATATTATCCAAACATAAAGAAGAATGAAATCTTGCTATTTGCAACCACATAGATGGAGCTAGAGAGTATAATGTTAAGCAAAATAAGTCAGAGAAAGACAAATACCATATGATTTCACTCATATGTGGAATTTAAGAAAAAAATAAATGAGCAAAGGGAAAAAAAAAAGAGAGAGAGAGAGAGAGAAAGCAAGCGAGGCCAGCCAAGAAACAGTCTTAACTTAGGGAATACACTGATGGTTTCCAGAGGGGAGGGGGTTGAGGGATGTGAGAAACGGGTGATGGGGATCGAGAAGGGCACCTGTTGTGATGTATGGAAGTTCTGAATCACTGTATCATACACCTGAAACTAATGCCAACTGTATGTTAACTATACTGAAATTTAAAATTTAAAAACTGAATAATAATAATTAAAAGAAGAAACAGTCATTAAAAAACAGCCTTGGAGTTTCTTGTAAAAACACAGTTTAAGCCTCTTCTCATTATGTCACAAACATCCTCCCACATTTGAAGTCCAGGATTTTATTTTAATGATCAACCACCAGAAAGCATTTGGTCAATCCCAGGGAACCAAATATTTCTTATTTTCTGATAATGAGGACCATGATGTAATTTTCCCCATTTTTTCCTCTTCCTTCTAAATGTTCAGAACCAAATTAATTGCTCATTCCACAAGTATTGCCCATTCTCCTGCATGTGTTTTCAACTTCTTCTTGCTAATTTATTTTGCTGTGTTCTTAACTTTGGGGGAGAGAGATTCTCCATCACAGACCACATGTTTTGAAATTAGATACTGCATTTTTTAAAGTAGTCATTAACAGGGGCACGTGGGTGGCTCAGTCGGTTGAGCGTCAGACTCTTGTTTTTGGCTCAGGCCATGATGTCAGTGTCATGAGATTGAGCCCTGTGTTAGGCTTTGTGTTCAATGGGAAGTCTGCTTGAGATTCTTTCTCTCTCTCTTTTTTCTTTTTCTTTCTTTTTTTTTATTGTGTTGTGTTAGTCACCATACAATATATCATTAGTTTTTGATGTAGTGTTCCAAGATTCATTGTTTACAAATAACAAGAGCCAAGATGCCCTTCAACATATGAATGGATAAAGATGTGGTCTATATATACAAGGAATATTACTCAGCCATCAGAAAGGACGAATACCCAACTTTTGCATCAATATGGATGGGACTGGAGGAGATTATGCTGAGAGAAATAAGTCAAGCAGATTCTTTCTCTCTGCCTGTCCCTCCCCACCCCTGCTCACACATGTACTTTCTCTCTTTAAAAAACAAAAAAGGAGAAGAAGAAAGAAAGAAAAACTAGTCATTAACAGTAACTTAGATTCACGCACCCAGTGGGGAGAGAGAGGCAAATGAGGTGGAGGAACCCCACACTTCCTGGAGCACATTTGTCCTCTGCCCACCAGAGGAGCCCACTCTGTCCATCCCAGGTCCTCCTGCCCTATCTGTCCACCTCTTCATCACTGATGCCCAAAGCACTGCCAAGGTCACTTTTATTCCTTAAGCAAAATTCATGGTGCAGAACATGGGTGCACGTTTGCTTCCAGAATGTCCTGAGCCAGTGGCCCCGGCTGTTCCCCAGGGCAGCACCTCCTGTTTATCTCCGCAGGCTGGTTGTGCCTCGCCTCCCAGCGGGTGGTTTACCCTTAAAATACTGCTATTAGCATCACCACGATAGCATCCTCAGCAGATTATGGAATGTCTCAGAGGTAAGTGTGTAATTACAAAGTCCTTTCCAAGAAAATTCAGGAAGCAAATGCAGTTAGTCTCTCATACATGCTCTACTAACATTCCAGAAAACTAGGTTTGAAGGTTCTAGGAGGGGCAGGGTCCGGGGTTGGGGCAGGAAAGAAAAGCCAACATATCATTAGCAGAAAAACAAAACAACGCATCAAAGGATCATAAAGGCACCCAGCGGTTCAGGCTCTCCTTGCCTCTGAGAGAGCCAATGTGTCTGTAGGAGGAGGTCCCAGAACATATTTTTGGTTGTACAATAAATCCAACCAAATGCTCCTTCCAAGACTCATTAAACAAGATGACTCAGAAAAGGGGGAAAGAAAAAGTATATATCCGTCGTTTAAGCAGAGGAAATGGAGGGGAATTATCAACACACAGGAGCCACTGCTTGGCCATTTTATGTGGACGAAGTGTGCGGTCCAGGATGAGGACATCTGCCATGCAGCCTCCTTGCTTCAGGGTACAGCACAGAGTCCTAGGAACACTAGCTGAGGCAGGAGAGCCTAACCCTCTGTCTTCACTGCTGCAAGGCAAGAAAAATGTACTGTAAAATCACGTGGAGAGTGAAGCCCTCTCTAGGTGGCAAGAGGCTTGAGGGGGACCTCGAGGGGGTCAGGTTCCAGTGGCTTCACCCCATCAGAAGCTGTGTACCCTGTCAGAGGCTGTGCAGGTGGGTACATGTTCTGTGCTGAGGAGCAGAAAGCTTTGTAAATGGAATTATAGTTCTGTAGGAGGAGAACAAAAGCTCTGAACAGTTAGACTACCTAGGGTCACCCCCAGACCCAACTGTCCTCCTAGCTGTGTCCACCCCTCTATCCCCTCACCCACCCATCCAGGTAATCACTGAACAGCAGCCTCAGAGGGAGCTCCCAGGAGTGATGGGGAGCAAAGTAGGGCCTCAGGTAACACTGCCCTCTGCTTAGCAGGCTGGGCTGGGATGGGGTGCAAGGGAGTGGGGTAGGGTGTGGGGGAGAAGTGTGGGATGGGTGGGCAGGCTCAGGAGCCAGGACCAGGCTGATTCCAGTCACGATCAAACTGAATGGATTTGACATCTTTTCCTACAAGCCAGGATGACCTGGATCAAACCCCTTTTACGCTCTTTGGTTTCCAAATAGCTGCCTTACCCCAAAGTGATTTCAAAAGAAAAGGAAAGAGTAACAATGGTAACACACAACCAAAGACTAAATTCATAATGACAATAATAGAGGTTAAATCTCCCTAAAGCCCTCCAATGGCTCCCCACCTCACCCCAAGAGAAAGCCAAACTTCTTCCAAAAACTATCAACTCGTCTGTCAGCCCCTCACACTTTCCTACTGGTCTCCTCCCACTTTTCTCCAGCCACACTGATTTCTGCTCTCAACCCCACTTTCTAGACAGTTGAATGTGCTCTTCCTTCTCCCTGGAATGCTGTTCCTATAGATCTTCCCATGGCTCCCTCCATTACTTCCTCTTCCATGGCTGCCATGTCCAAAATCACAACACACATACACACAGACACTTTCTTGTTACCTGTTTTGCTCTTTAGCCTTTAGCACAGTCCAACACTTTACATATCTTACTTGCTTATTTTGCTTATTTTATATCCCCAACCCTGCTGGAACATAAGCTCCATGAAGAAAGGGATTTTGTCTGGCTTTATTTTCATTCTTTTTCCCACTGTTGAATTCCTAAAACCTGGAACAATGCTTAGAACATGGTAACACTTGAGAAATATTTGTTAAACAAATGAAGACAATTATTATAGACCTTAGATATATGGGTGCATCCTTATATGATAAGGCTAGCCACTTGGAGCCCTGTTTATTTTCCTTGGTTCTTGGCCATTGAATATTCTTGCCCGGAAAGGCACCATTTTAGAATGGAAAGGCACTGCCTGAGAATCAGAGAGACCCTGTTTCTCATGATCTCACCAACTGTATGAGACTCGGGTAATCCCCTCAAACTTCCACGGAAAAATCCTCACTCGACTGTAAATAACAATTATAAAAACAGTAACACTTATCACATTTGAGCACTTGCTAATGTATCAGACACTGTGCTGATTACCTCCTGAGGTTCCTTTGGGAAACACAAGAGGTAAATACTGCTATTATGTGGAACTTACAGATAAGATAAATGAATCCTCAAAGACAGTATGTGCTTTACCAAAGACCAATGGCAAAGCTGTGGCAAAGCCAGGGTTTAAACCAAGACAGTTTATACTCCACCGTCCACACAACTGTTACTAGATAACATGATTTCCCTTGGAAAGAGGCATTTGAGCTAATATCCCCTGTAGCTATAAGACTCTCTCTCTGCCCACCCATCCAACTACCAAGTCATCTATCCATCTGTCCATTCATCCACCCACCGACCTGCCCATCCATCCACCCCCAAAGCCATCCATTCATCAATCCATCTACCCACCCGCCTGTCCATGCATCTCTTCATCCATCCACTCATCCATTCATTTATATATCCATCCATCCATCCATCCATCCATCTAATATCCACCCATCCATCTGCCCATCCATTCATTCTCTAACCTGTTGACCTGAGGAAACTCACTCAGTGATGACTTAGCAAAATAAATCCTTCCAGTCAGAGAAGCCACTCACAGTGCATGTTCTACTGGCAGTCAGTTACTGGTGACATCTTTGTACTCAAAGGACAGTACTCGACAACTCCATTAGCTATACCAATAATATGGAATGTAAGATGACAGAAAACTGGAAAGAAAAACAAATGTAAAATCCAACCAGGCAAGAATCACAAAAGCTAACATTTGGTGGAGGGGAAGCAGAGAGAGATTGTAACATTTTCAAGTACAGACAGATTGGGAACTGGCCATGCCTTCAAATATATTCCATGTCTGAATTTCTTTTTAATTAAAGATTAGTAAAAACATAAAATATAGTTGGAAAGGGCAAATAAAAACCATTAGCATCCTCTGCAAATATTTATTATAGATAGTTACAAGCACATGCTCTTCTCTCTATCCCATACTGCGTGCTCTGGGGAACCCCTAAAAGTAAAAGCCATACCCTTGAAGAGCCTACATTTCTTGGGAGGAGATAAAACATGGTCTTTGGCATGAAAAGATGGTGGGGAAGGGTGCAAAGGAGTGGTGCAGACATCAAAGATGGTGAAGTTTACATTTCAGGAATGCTGGAGGTGGCAGTGTTGGGTCTATACAGAAGGGAAGACTCTCTACTTGGTCCCTCAGAAAGGAAAACCTGGTTCCCCAAGGGCCTGAGGATCAAGCCCAGTGTCATCCCAGCCAGCTTCATCCTTTTCTACAGTAGCTGGGTCAGCAGCCTGAAGAACTGTCCCCTCAAAACCACTGCCACCCTTAAGGCCAGGGGCATAAAAGCAGTGCATCCTCAATTTATGAAGCTGAGCTCTGGCTTGGAGTGCCCCAGGAGCTGCCCTGCACCAGGGGTCCTGGTGCTCATGATAGAGTCCATTGTCCACTGTGGGTCCTGGGCTTTGTGTGCACTTGTTAGGATTCGATTTCACTTGTTTTCCAACCCTTCACCAAGTGACCATTACATCCTGCCAAAAGAACATACTAGAGTTCGAAATAACACCCTCACCTACTCTCATGCAGACATTTTTTTTATTATTTCAGAGTCAATAAATGGTATTATTAAAGTGTGTGGTAAGATATTTTCCCTGCAGCTCAGACCCAGATTCCCTTAAGGGCTGGTGTCTCAATGTCCTCCTCTTGCAGCCTCTGTGCCTGGCATATTCTGGCCCTTTGAGGGCATTCTACAGACAGGTGTGTTTTTGTTTGTTTAATAAAACTGCTTTACTGAGATTCCCACACCACATGATTCACCCATGGGGTTTTTAGCATGTTCACAAGTATGTAAACTTCATACATTGTGCATTCCTTCTATACCACACCACACCTTCTATACCACACCACAACTTCATACATTAATTTTAGAGCATTCCCTTCACCTCCAAAAGAAATCAGTATTCTTCAGCTATCAACACCCTACCCTCTTATGCTCTCAGCCCTAAACAACCACCATTTTACTTTCCTCCTCAATAGATTTGCTTATTCCAGACATTTCATACAAATGCACTCATGTAATATATGGGGTTTTGTCAATGACTTCTTTTAATTCACACATTTTCAGGGCTCATCCGAGTTGTAGCAGTGTCAGCTCTTCATTCCTTTTCGTGGATGAATAATATGCCCTTGCACAGATAGACCACATTTTGTTTATTCATTATCACCTAATGGACATTTGATTTTTTTTCTCCCTTTGGCCCTTTCTCCCTTTTCTCTCTTTCCTCCCCTTGACCACTATGGGTAATCTTGGTATAGAAGGAATGCACAAGTGTCTGTACGGACCTTTGTTTCCATGTCCCTTGGGTAAATACACAAGAGTGGTAAATACTCAAGAGTGTATGATAACTCTGAGTTTAATCCTTTGAAGAGCCGCCAGACTGTTTTCAAACTGGCTGCACCATTTTACATTCCCATCAGCCACATATGGAGGTTTCCACACATCCTCACCAACACTGGTTATTGTCTGATATGTAGATATGTCTTGAGTGATAGGCCAGGGATGACTAAGGTTGAGAGATTCCCATAGGATATAAAAAGCAGTGGGTTCAGACTCTAAGGTGGGTATCATTCCCATCATCCTCAGCCTTCCCTGTGTCTCCAGCATGGCTGTGTGAGAGGGACAGCCCACCAGATTTCCACTGTGCATTGGTCCCCATCTCAAGATCTTGCCAGACCTTGCTCACTTTCACTGTCCCCCATTTCTGGACCCCCTCCTCCTCTCCTTTCCTTGGACCTCAGTTCATATTTCTAGCCTTCCTGTTTTTGAAACCCCCTTTTGTGCCTGCAAGCCTGGGGCAGCCTTGACATTCCCCTGACTGACACAGTGAGGACACAAAGACACACACAGCAAGGTGGGTCTCCCCATCAGACCCACACCACCCCAGCCCCCCTGCCATATGCACAGCCTCTAGTGGAGAAAAAATGAGCAATACTGGAAAATCATCACCTGTTTTCCTTTGAGCAGGTGATGATCACAGTGAGCTCTGAGCAGATTCAGGAAGAACGAGAAGTAGAGGCTGAAGGCATCCACAGATAAGCATAGTAAGTGTCTCCATCCGCCCATGATGTCAGTGTATGGCAGAGGTCGGTGGGGCAGGTGGACATTCTCAGAATATTTCACTCCCCTGTAGCCCAGTGTGAAGAAAATTAGCAGACATTACTGAATGAATTATTTTGCAAAAGGAATTCAAAATTTCAAGATTTTAATATAACTCATATCATGTTTCCTTCTTTCAAAGCCATTAAGGCTGATAAATTTTTTAATGATAGTTTTATAACTGATCTCTGGTTCTATTAATCTCTTTGTACTAACAAAAGTTACAAAGGAACGTTGGCTGGCACTCTCATACATGATCCCACAGTGACCAAGGCTGCCTGCAACCTTAGCCGCCCTATGGAAAGTGAGCAAGCTGGAAACAAAGAAGACAGTCTTAATGCATGAGAAAATTCTGCCACCAAATTTCCCAAGAAATGTCCATTAGAGTGGTAATTCTATAGGATGGTAATAGGTATTAAATAACAAAAGAGGTCTGTGTGCAAACAAGCTTATAAATCACAGATTAAACACAGTTTAAATAGGTTTATTTACTGTAGCATTTTTTTGTAACTTTTAATGCTGCAGTATGAATTATGACTCTTCAGGGGGAGAATATAATATGTGATATTCCCCAAACTCACAGAAACTACATTTTAAAGTACATCGAGGGGGACTGTTTCTGCAGAGCACACCTTCCCTCTATGTCATACACCAGTGTCCCAAAACCACGCAGAGTTCAAGTTCATGATGCTTCCCAAGTGAGAGGACAGAGGATGGGTACAGCCTGTGTGTGCAGCTCAGGCCACCTCTCCGCTCTGCCTCCAGAATACGATTGCAGAATACACATTCTATGATTCCATTGTTTGGAGGGTACTGTTTCACTGATTCTGTAAACTTCATATGGCATAATTTGTACCCATGTATTGTCTTTTGTTGCCATGTTTCAAATACTTGTGCCAAGAAATGTGGTTTTGTTTTTTCCACAATGCATTTCAGAGTAATCTTCCTGCCCCTGGGATCTCTACAGGGCCACTCACAGAGCTGGAACATTGGAAAGGGACATTGAACTCAATGCGCCCATCACTCGGCCACCATGGCCTTTATATATCATTTCCAGAAAGGCATGAATGTGTAACTGTCAACACACATGAGAAGCTTCACTTTTCTTAGTGGAGAACGGAAGACAGGGCTGTGGCTCTAAATGCTAATTGCCAATGTGGCAACATCCAACCAACTTCAGTGGGCTCCAGCCTGTCAAGAAGAGTTCCCATGTTGATCAACCCGGAGAAGTCCATGAGTAGAAACATGGAATTTTGTGAAAGTGGTAGAGGGCACAAAGCTGGAGAGAGTGTTAGATGCAGTAGAGGACTGTATGAGTCTCCTGGGACTGCCGTAACAGAGTGCTAGGAACTGAGGGGTCTTAAAACAGAAATGTATTCTCTCACAGTTCTGGAGGCCAAAAATCCAAAATCAAGCGTTGGCAGGGCCACACTCATTCTGAAGACTGAAAGGAGGATCTTTCCTTGCCTCTGCTTAGGTTCTGGTGGTTGTCATTATCCTTGGCTTGGCATTAATATCACATCAATCTCTGCCTCCATCAATATATAGCATTTCCCTCTGTGTCTCTGTGTTAAGTTTTCCTCTTCTTAGAGCAGTACCAGTGATTAGATTGAGGACGACAATATTCCAGTGTCACCTCATTTTAATTTAATTATATCTTCAAAGTTTCTATTTCTGAATAAAGTCACATTCACCAATACAAAAGGTTAGGACTTGAAGATATGTTCTGGGGGGACCTAATTCAACTCACTGCAATGGCCAAGAGAATGTCTGTAAATGAATGCTAACTACAGTGAGAGTACATATACAGGAAGAAATTTAATAGTGATCATTTAGAAATAATTACAGGTCAGAAATACATCTAAACATGTATATAATAAGAAAGATTTGACTTGAAGAAACATGTATGTGAGAATTCTTAGATCTTGCTGTGAGTTTGGTAGACTTCAAAGTTCCTGAGTTAGCTTTATATTGTACTGGTTAAAAATGCCAGTATGACATGAGCACGGCATCTAGACCAAAGGGCATGGTCACCTCAGTTCTACCCCAGAAAGTGCAAATTCTAAGCGCCAGGATAGCTCAGAACACCAAACCTTAAGAAGGATACTGGCAAGCTGGAGGGTATACAGAAGGCTTCCCCAGGAAAGGCCCCAAATCCACGATTCATGAGAAACAACTGAAAGAGCAGGTGAAAATGTGAGGGTGGGGGTGAGGAAAGGACTTCAGGAGAACAAGAGAGCCATCTTCAAATACTCGATGGGCAGACATGTGGGGCAGACTTTGGACTAAGTTCCTACACCTACAGATTAAGGCTCTGTGGTAACAGGAAGGTGGGTATGGGTTCAATATACAGCCCACTTTGGGGGCTGTTGACATAGGCAAACCTTCAGGAGGACAGTGAGTGAGCCCTCACAAGATTTGTGTGAAAGAGGACCTTCATCTTTAAGATCCTGTCATCATTCTTGGTTTCAGGAAAGAATAAAACATCAATGGAGCTGGGATGTTTACCAACTTTGCCCATAGGGGCTCCTGGTACTTGTCTCTCACACTGCTGGGCTATCCCCCAGAGAACCACCTTGGATGCCAGCCTGATGGTCCCAGGGTCCAGGAGGAGCCAGTATAATACAGCTAGACAGCAAAGTCTCCTATTTATTTGAGTCTTTTATGAATGAAAATGAAGGTGAGGGTGGGGATTGATAACCCTACAGTCCACATTTAATACCCGTGGATGCTGGGAAATTCAGCTGAATTTTGTTAAAAGCAACCAAGTGCCCCTTAAGGGCTGCATTCCCAGGCTTGGAGCTAAACATTCCACTGAAATAATCAGGACACACTCCCCATACCCTGAGAGAGCAGTTAGGAAGGGGTGAGGATGGGGGTTCAGGAGAGAGATGCAGGAGGTAGGGGGATTTCCAGCCATGCCTTCACAGATTGCCAAGACCTCAAGAGTTTGGGAAGCTACAAAGATTCCTAAAGATGACATACATACATGAATGCATAAATCATAAGTTGGCTCTGCCTGAATATTATCACCTAGCTCTTACCTGTTCAACATATTGGGATTATGAAAAGGTTTAAAAAAGCCATTTAGGGGGCGCCTGGGTGGCTCGGTGGATTAAGCCTCTGCCTTCGGCTCAGGTCATAATCCCAGGGTCCTGGGATTGGGCCCCGCATTGGGCTCTCTGCTCGGTAGCAAGCCTGCTTCCCTTCCTCTCTCTCTGCTTGCCTCTCTGCCCACTTGTTATCTCTGTATGTCAAATAAATAGTAAATAAAAATCTTTTTTTTAAAAAGCTGGATTATGTTTAAAAAAGCCATTTACTCCTGGATAAATGGACTAAATCCAACAGTGTAAGACATCAGACATCATAGGGAACTGCATACATGATCAAAAGAGATGAAGGAACGAGAGAGGGAGTGAATTAATCCTTCCCTCCACAAGTTATAAATGGTGATGTGGAAGCATTGAACTGAAGAGAAGAAGCAGAGGCTGAGTCTCTGGGTTCATGGGACCAGCCTGTGGCTGCCCAGAGCTAACACATCCCCTCAGGTGACCTCTGGCAAGGACACCGGAAATACAGGAAGGACAGACGGGTAACAGGAAGTCAAACAAACGGCCATTTTTAGCCATTCCATCTCGAATAAGGCATCATGAGTGGGCTTTGGTTTATTTAAGGCAGGGAAATTCATGGGGTCCCCTACTTCTTGTTGTCATTTGCTTGCTCTTCTTTCTGCTTTTTTAAACTATCTGCCCCTTTCTTTCCACGCATATCTTTGAGGTCAAAGCATCTCCACCTGATGGACAGTGAGCCTTGGTGGGAGAACCAGCTACAGAAGGCCTCCCGTGGACACGGGGTGGGTACAGGTCCACTTTTCTTCCCTCAGGTCATATCTATATTGCCTTTCAGTCAGAGAAGGAGGGACGATAATATTCATGACCCTTAGAGTGAAGAGAAACAGGCGAGACTTTGCTGGGGTGCCCTAAATGGACACAGGGCTCTGGGCAGGCAATGCATCTGACACCCTTTGTCTCAGTCATCTGGCCCCTGCACATCGACCTTGAGGAGCCTCCTTGGATGTGGGCACGTGGAGATGGTCTGTCCGCTATGACTGGTGGCTGTTTCCCCAGAGCTGGATTCAGAGATCAGATTGCAAAGACCCTGTCTTGCACTTAGGCTTTCTTCCCCACAATGTTCTCTGCAGTGGCCGTTCATTATTGGCCTTCACCTTGGGGAGGAGGTAAAGGCTTGGGAACTGGGCCCTGAAGACAGTCCCCATCACTCATAGGCCACCTGATTGCCTTGGACAGTGAGCCCATCTGCCCAGCGCACCCACCCCACTTGTTGGCATCAGCTGTCCTACCCGTGGCCCCTGGCCTGGGAGTCCTGGATGCCTACTCTAGATTCTCCTTCTCTCTTACGGTCAATGAAAGGACAGACAGTGAGGTGAAGTATGTCACGCTAGGCCTGAATGTCCTTACTCCCAGGCAGAGGTTGTCGTGGGAGTTCACAAGTGATCTGGAAAGGAGCTTCCAAGAACAGAGCCTGGTCTCGTGGTGGCCAGAGGCCTGAGGCCCTGCTGTCCAGAGGCAGAGGGAGGCCTTCTGATGTCCTCAGCTGGATGCATCCAGAAGCTAGTTCTCTGAGATTTTGCCCCTAGAATTGCCCCGTGTC
>ML106934.1:34832-50907 GCA_003697995.1 Taxidea taxus jeffersonii
CACCAATGCCATCAACATCGGTCAGCACACATTTTCGTTAAGGCCAGACAGCCCATATTTTTGGCTTTATGGACCCTACAGGGTCTGAAGCAATTAAACAACGCCGTCGTTGTGGTGAGAAAGCAGCCAGCCATAGACAACTTATAAACAAAAGGGCATGGCTGCAATCCCATAAAACTTTATTTATAAAAACAAGGGAGGTGCTGGATTTGGCCCACAGGCTGTAATTTGCTGACCCTTGCCTTAAATTATCTCTCTACGGGATATTTTTTTCCTTCGTCTTCCAACCACATGCCCTGCAGTGCTATCTAAATAGATCTCAGAAGGTACGCAAGGGCTGTCAGATCAAATACAAGACACCCAGTTAAAGCTAAATTTCAGTGAAGCAACCAACAATCTTGGTAGACACACGGCCCACATATTGCGTGTGCCATACTTAGACTAAGAAAGAATTTGTTGCATACCTGACACTCAATTTCACTTGGGCACCCCCTATTTTTATTTACTAAATCCACCATCCCTATGTGCCCCTAACTTTGGCTTGGGAAGGAGCTATAGTCAGCATGAGCATAGTGGCAGAAAAGTTTTCTCCTGACTTTCTCTGGGACTTGCTCTGTCCCACAGAGCCTCCTCACGGATTTAGCAGGGCTAAAAATGGGAGGAATGTCGGTATGGGAGGGCAGGGCTCAGCCCCAGCTCCTGTGACTTCATGGGACATGAGCCTGGGGATGTGAGCCAGGCCAGCCAGCCAAGCTCACAGCCTCGAATGACCCCAGCACCCCCGCGGGCCTGCTGTGCCACCATCTTCCCTCCCCAGACGAGCAGGGTCCGTTCCCTGGCCAGGGCCACAGTCCAGCAGCAGCTTCTGACTATGAGGTTCTCCTCTGTGTCACAGCTGGACCCTGTGCTCTCCTTGGGAGCAGCAAAAGTGTCAAGAACACTCTTACCACCTCTCCTTCTTCTCCATTAGTGCCTAATTATTTAAATGTGCTGTGTACATGGTTGAAAAATGTGGTGTTCAAAACGTAATGAATTATAAATATGCCAGTGAAAAGATTGAAAATGTACACTTCATTGGTGTAAAAACTGACTTCTTCACTGCTACAGCAAACTTGTCAGGGAGATGCTGTTATGATTTTCACTTTCCAGCTGGGGAAACGGAGGCATGGGAAAATTAAAGGTCATGCGCAGGTGGATACAGTCAGCAGAGGGAGGGGGGCAGGACTGGAACTCAAGGGGCTCACCACACTACACCCTCAAAAATATGTCTAAGCACACTTAAAATATTTTTCAATAGGGTATCCTGTTCCTGATAGTTTGTTTTAATGGTGGCATTTGCTTCTTTGGATGATTACAGAAAATGCTTAAAACATAAAGGGAAGAAACTACCACCAAATATAATTTTAACTTGGTGGTTTATTACTTTTATTACATTCTGGAGTGCCTTCTGGGTATGCGATGTGTCCGTATAAATAGGTAAATCCTTGGTAATTGTATGTATTAAACAAAAGTGAGATATACACTCTTACTTTTTGGAATGCAATCGAAGATCTGTCTACAAACTCACAGCTCCATGAGGTTGAGACGGGACCAGGTCCAGCTGCAGGTTTCTGGTGTGAAACCCATCTGCCCACATCTGCCAGTCTGTCTGCAATCCCGCGAGCCCCGAGGCATGTCAGGCAAGCAGGGTTCCAGGGACCATGTTTACAGGGCCTGCCTCAGTCATCCAGATGGCAGATCCCTCTCTGATCCTTCAACGGATGGCCAGCGCTCTGGGCCAGCATGTGCAGTGGGAACAATGTCTCCACACCTGCTTCCTTGTCACGCTGCCCACTCCCACCTGGACAGCTGGCTGCTACTTTCTGGCCTGGCTTCCTCTGTCCCCAGGGCCTGTGTTCCTTCATCGCTGAGGTCTTCTCAGACCTTGACAATGAGAAGCAGGTGCCACACCGGCTCCCCTTGCCAATGCCAACCAAGCTTGGGCCAGGCTGACCATGCTGCCCACTTGGTACCCTGATGTTCTCGTCCTCCTGCTCTGCCCTCTTCTTTCACAGACAACCTCCATACAGGAAGGTCACAGACTGTAATACTGCTTTGTCCCTTCCTGGTGCTTGTGGGCCAGAGGTCACGCTGGCCATGGTGGGAAGCAGTGGACAGGAACCCGGAGAAGCGCCAATTCCCATGCCTGTTCTGCACCTCCTCTTCCCGCGGTCCAACTCGCTGACTATGAATTGAGAGTAGATCCCTCAACAAACCAGGTGGGGGTGGGATGGGAGAGGGGAGGAAAGCAAACAAAGGAGAAAGGAAGTGCTCAGCCGTTCTGGGGGGAGAAAGCTGCTTCATGGGACAGCCCTGCCTCAACTGAGGGACTTAAGACAGAAACACAGGAAGGGCTGGTGGGCCCTGGGCTTGTCCATCCCTTCGCTCTGGTCCCCGCCACTCTGCACTCAGGGGCAGACCAGGGCCCTGGGCTGAGCTGCCCTCAGGAAGCCTCGGATGACACCGTCGGATGAACCCCTCACACAGGGGACAGTAGCACAGAAGGGCAAGTAGGGTGCCAGGGAGAGCAGGGGGGGCCAGAGACCACTGTGCACCCAGAGTTTCTGAAACACTCCAGTGCAGAACGAGGGGCTCAGGTTTGAGTCCCACCCTAAGACTTGCCAGTGGGGAACCAGAGCAAGATCCTTAAACCCTCAAGATGCTGGCATTTGCGTGTGGAACACAGGAGTCCTAAACTCTCTCTCTCTCAAGTTGCATTAAGTCACAGTATAACTCACAGCTCCTGTTAGTTTCCTTCACATGTTTGCATCTCCCCGGTTTTAGCTACTCCCCTCCTTTCTTATCCACCTTTCCAGCAGTGGCGATTTCTTTTTGTTTATACTTGAATCATAGTTCAAGGCTGGGTAAATAGTTCTCTTCAGCTGAACCTCCAGCCACATGGCTGACAGCGATCCGGTCCCTCCATCCAGGCCAGAAACCCACAGGCCCATAGCCCCGCCTGCCTCCATCCCACCTTCTCCTCCCCGGACACCTGCCGGGGGGCTGCAGAGAGCAGGCGGGGTGGTCGCCGGTGCTGCAGAAGTAGAGCCATCCTAGGTAGGGCCCATCCTAATGGCAGATGGGCATTTGGGGGCTAAAGGTCCCTGCTGTGTGGACAATGCTTCTCTTTCCCCAAGAAGGAGCTGCAAGGTTCTTGGGGAGCATCCCCGTGACCCTTAGCCTGAATCAGGGAAAAACACCTTTCTCAGCAGACCTCGTCCCGAGCTGCCTTCAGTGTCACAGAGATGCCTTTTACTGGAGCTGTTTGTTTTCTTCAGCACAATGTTTATTGAAACCAGCGTTTATTTTTCTGATGGGATCCTGAAAGACGGGAGGGGAACGTGGAGACCAGGAAACATGTCTCAGTAACAAAAGCTCCGGGGCCGCCTGACATGCTGACTATACAATCCATCTCTACATGGTTTACTCCATACATGGAGTCTGGAACAAATCGTAATATTTAATGCACAATTATGGTTTTCGATAAATTGTTCCCAGATGGCTCAGGAAAACAGCATTAAGCAGAAAACAAGAAATGATCAGATTTTAATGAATGTTTGTTTCCTTTGCCTTATTTCCTTCATAAATCCTAGTTGAATCTGTGGTTCAAGAGGGAGTCAGCTTCAGGGACGTGTGGGCGCAGCCGCGCGGAAAGTAACAGACACATATGTATGTCTCGTCCCCAAGAATGCATGTGCAACTAACATACATGGTATCATGCAGTTGTGTGTATAAATTTCATGTATTTGGTGTGTTTTGTGTATGTGTTTCACATTCCTCCCAATCTGCAAGAAAGAGGATGTTGTTCCCATTTTAGAAATGAGACCACTGAGACTCTAAGAAGTTGGCTTATCTATAGCCACCCAAAAAGCTGGTGGTAGAGTAAGTAAAGCCCACCTGTGGGACCCATGAGCAGCACCCTCTCCACTGTGTCACATCACCCCTGCATGACAGACAGTCAGGAGATCAGAGGGACAGCAGATGTGACATCAGACTCCAGGGAAATATGTCACACTGGTCCATGCTCTTCCGCCTTTGAACTCAGTCTCTGTGGAAAGTCCTCTCCCACACCTCTGCGTGACCAGCTGCCTCTCATCATGCTGGCAAGTTTAAATGGCATGTCCTGAGGGCTACTGTCCGGAGCGCCCGCCTTCTTCTCCATCTTGTCACCCTGGTTATTCTCTTCATCACAACTGTCTCTCTACTTAGTAATCGTCTAACCCATCCAAAAACATAAACTCCATGATGTCAGGGGTATCTGTCTTACTCACTGTTAAACCTCTGAAACCCACATGGGAGTCATGCTGGTCTCTTCCCTGCCATACGTTCTACATGGGAAGTCTCCCATGTACCATTGGGGTACCTCTATAGACACCACTCCCGTGGTCTTTTGGCCCCTTGAGTTGAGACAATGCTAATTCAGGCCATGCCCCCTATCTGTGTGGGTCCTGGGTCCAACACTGCAGGAACTCTGTATTTTTCTCGCCCTTGTAAGTGGGCACACGTGGAGTGAAATGTTGGCAGTGAACACCTGTGCCAGCATGTGAGCGAAACACTGCTTCTAGTCATGTCAGACTAAATCAGAGGGAGGGAGAGACCACTCCCATGCAGACATGTATCTCCTCCTAGCTGAGAGCAATGCCTTAGCCGCCCCCATCAGCAGCACACAAGTGTTTGTAATTAAGCCCTACATGCATGCTGCAGGGGATGTGTGCCAAGAGGCCTGGGTGGGGTGATTCCCAGTTTCTAAAACACCAGAGCTCAGGTTAGTGCTGTGGGCATCCTGAGGACAGGGTTTTCCCGTGGGTCCTGCGGACAAAACATCTAATTATGCCAGGTCCATGTCTGCCCCCATGCTGTCTTCTGGCCCCTAGAAGACAGGTACAGGTGTGATCGACTTGCTTCCTATGATCACTGGTGTGGCAGGAAGAGCACACTTTGGGGACCTGAGGAAACCAGGTGTATCTTGACTCTGCCACACACGAGTGACTCCAGACTCTCTCCTCACCTTCTGAGAGCGGGAACGTGCTCCTCTGCTGAGTGGGTGATCTAATTCCTCCCTCAGAAATGTGTAGTGAAGGGACGCCTGGGTGGCTCAGTTGGTTAAGCGGCTGCCTTCGGCTCAGGTCATGATCCCAGCATCCTGGGATCGAGTCCCATATGGGGCTCCTTGCTCGGCAGGGAGCCTGCTTCTCCCTCTGCCTCTGCCTGTCTCTCTGTCTGCCTGTGCTTGCTCTCGCTCTCTCTCTCTCTGACAAATAAATAAAATCTTAAAAAAAAAAAAAAAAAAGAAATGTGTAGTGAAGATCATGCCCCCCAGGGCCTGGTGTCCACGACAGACCCACTCAACTCTAATTCGCTCCCCAGGTGAAAAAACCTGTGGAAAAGCCAGGTATGGGCAGGTCCACACACAACCACAATTGCTCTCTCTCTTCAGAGTAGGTAACTTGAGCTCTTTAGGAAAAAAAAAAAAAAAAAAAAGCTCAGATGCCCATGCAGAGTGACAGTCAAGTGACTGCCCATTCCCTGCTCAGTCCCCAGCAGAGAGAACTACCTCCTCACACAGCCAAGGAGCCCACCACCTAGGAAGGAGCAGAGAGAATCAAGATGCTTTGCAAAGTCAAGTATCTCCAGACTGTCCCTCAAGCCACCAATGAGAGAAGCAAACACAAGTGTGTTTGCTTTCTGTGCTGATTTCTGCCCCAGGTCCCATCCGTGAGTCCAGGCTCTGTCTCACCTCTGCAGCCTGTCACTTCTGCCCACGGATATGAATAGATGGCTCCAAGCGTGCTGGCTGGGCCCAGGAACTTTTTGCTCAAACTGGTTCTCTGCCCATCAGCTTCTTCCAGGGACATGAGAAAATCTGAAGGCTGGAGAGGGGAAAAAGCTAATGAGAGTTGCTGTTTAGAGAAATAAGCAATAACCAGAATAACTATTTATTGTTGCTATGAGAAGGCATCAATGTATGATGGTAAATCATCTCTTACTATATGCCAGGCACATTCACCATCATTCTTTTTTTTCAAAGATTTTATTTATTTATTTGACAGAGAGAGATCACAAGTAGGCAGAGAGGCAGGCCAGAGAGAGAGGAAGGGAAGTAGGCTCCCTGCTGAGCAGAGAGCCCGATGTGGGGCTTGATCCCAGGACCCTGGAATCATGACCTGAGCTGAAGGCAGAGGCTTTAACACACTGAACCACCCAGGTGCCCCCCCCCATCATTCTTAATTCTAGCCATGGTCTTCTGAGAGAAGTGCCATGATAGTTATTCCCACTTGATGATGAAACCAAGGTCAAAAGAGGTCAAATGAACCACATGAGGTTGCCTACATAGCAAGTAGTAGACATAGTCAGATTGGAGAACTTGCCACTCAAAGTCCGGTCTTCAACCAACAGAACCCAAGTTTGGTTGGAGTGTGTTGGAAACACAGAGTCTTGGGGCCCCACCCTGACTCAAAGAATCGAAATCTGCTTTTTGATAAGATGCCAGGTGATCTGTGGTGCACACTGCAGAGGGAGAAGCTGCCCTAAGAGTCAGACTCCAGAAGCCACCCTCTGAGCCACCCCCAGACTGGGTTCCCTCTCCTGCACACTCATCCACACCCCCAAGTCCGTCAGTCATTCCTTCTCCCTCAGTACACGGTATCAAGTGCCCACCACATGTGAGATGTTCCACTAGATTCTGGGAATACAGATAATGTGGGAAAAAAGCCTTTGGCCTAGAATCCATTTCACTCAAAGTGAGGCAACAACAGAATATCCTCTCAGCCGTGAAAAAGTAATTACCTAAGAAAGTATAATGACATTCTATTTGGAGACACTGTTATCTAACTTAGTTTAAACTCTAAGAAAATGCCGTATTGTCTCTCACCTTAATTTATTTTCAACCCATGATAGCACCAGTCACAGATCTTGGAATTTTAAAGTACACTTCACATAAGTGCTAAAAAAAAAAAAAAAAAAAGAACTTTTTTGAAAAAGAAACATGGGAAAAGAGGGCCGCCATCTTGAAGACACTTCCAATAGACAGTAGCCAGATCCAGAACAGTGTGAGAAAAAAATAAATAATGATGTTGATTACTTGTAACCCAAAGAATAAGCTCATACTGATTTAAAGAAATAATTACATAAATAATTAAGTGGGAGAAGGAACGGCCCTTCCTTATGCTAGAGTTTGAATTAAAAAATACAGAAGGAATATAAGATAGAAATAGAAAATTGCCATTTTGCAAGACAAATAGTTGTAGCACACACAGATCATTGATGGACACAGATATTGGTAGGCCAAAGGATAATGAGAAACAGGATTTTGAGTTATCTTGAATTATCCCACACAAAATACCTACTAAATACACACACACCATTAATAAGTTGACAGTGGAGAAGCCTGGCAGACATCACCTTAGCCAAATGATCCAGATTAACCACACCAGTAATGAGACATATTGCTACTGTGTGCCTCCTGCTATGATTCACTGAGAAGAGCCATCAGCATTCTTGTGGTATTCTTGCCAAAAGTGTGTAACCTCAATCTTATAATGAGGAAACAGAAAAACTCAAGTGGGGGAACACTTGACAAAACAACAGAAGAATAGGCCAGTACTCTTAGAAATAATATTGTCATAAAAAATGTCGCTAAAGACAAAGAAAAACCAAAAGAAATGTCCCATATTGGAAATGACTAAGGAACATGGCAGTAAATCCTGGACCAGGAAAAGGATCTCAGGGGACAATTAGAAAAATTTGAATAAGCTTTACATATCACTTAATAGGATTGCATCAACCATAAGTCCCTGGTTTTGGTAACTGCAGTATGATTTGGTAAGACCTTAACATTGCGGAAGTGGGGAAGAGCATTCAGGAAATCTGTGTGCTATTTTTACCATTGTGTCATTCTAAATTTTTTTTCCATTCTAAGTTTTTTTAAAAAATAAACAAAGGTTTTAAATACACGCTTCATGTGAATAGACTTGGGAGCTGCCAAGCTGAGGGGCTCGACAGGAGCCTTGTTCATGGCAATTGGGAGCATGCCAGGCATCAACGCAGCAGAACAGCTCCAGGAGCTTTTACGGAATTGTTGGATATTAATTTGAATTATGCCATTAAACAGATGTGCTCTGCGGGGCATGGGCAAATTCTTATTTCTTAAATGTCTAACCTGCTGCTGTATCAGATGGCATCAAATTAATTATACAGAGTTATCAACAGACATGACATAACAGACTGTGGCACAGCCATACATCATCGCTAGTCACGGCAGAGGGCCTGCCAGGCTAGGGTGCTTTCTGCCACTCTGGGACCAGACCCAGCCTGATGGGGCATCTGATGACTCTCCACATGAGCCAGGAGCACATTCCCATGCATCTGAAAATTTCAATGTGAGTGAGCTCAGAGTAAGAGCACCCCAACAGAAGACTGGTATCCAAAGTCACCAGAACTGGTTCATTGATAACATTCAGTATTCACTCTTAAAAATGCAAAGTACAGGGGTGCCTGGGTAGCTCAGTGGGTTAAGCCTCTGCCTTTGGCTCAGGTCATGATCTCAGGGTCCTGGAACTGAGCCCCACATCAGGCTTTCTGCTCAGCAGGGAGCCTGCTCCTCCCTCTCTCTCTCTGCCTGCCTCTCTGCCTACTTGTGATCTCTGTCTGTCAAATAAATAAATAAAAATCTTTTAAAAAATGTAAAATACATATGCGATATGCTTTATACATACATTTTATATATTTAAATATTACTGTACATATAGGGAACAAATATGTATGTGTTAGAATATTTTATGCAGCATATGAAAGACAAGACTTATGTGTCTATAAATGTGAGAACCAACGGGATGAATGGGTGGATAGATGGATAGATAGATAGATAGATAGATATAAACATAGGAAAAATAAATTACAGACAGGTGCATTATGCTAAGAAGTAAAAAAAAAAAGAAATGTGTTCTATTATCTACCTCATTCTATTAGGGTGATAGTCACTCTCTTTCAAAAAGCATTGCTTTATTGTAAATCTCAAGGACACCATGAGTCACTCTTATCCTGAATTTTATCCCATAGAGAAAGCCTAACACAAAGTTAAATCAGGACTGAGTGCTTAATGGTTAGTGCTCAGGTTCCTCGGTTAAATAATAGAAGCACTAGATGTCATATCTTAACAAATCAATGAAGGCATGAATGAAGGCGTGAATGGATGATTAAGAAAAATCCTAACCTCAGAGTCCACAGTCTCTCATGGTTCATCTCCCCCTCCGATTTCCTCCAGTTCACTTTTCCTTTCCTTCTCCTAATGTCCTCTGTGTTATTCCTTATGCTCCACAAGTAAGTGAAACCATGTGATAATTGATTCTCTGCTTGACTTATTCCACTCAGCATAATCCCCTCCAGTCCCATCCATGTTGATACAAAAGTTGGGTATTCATCCTTTTTGATGGAGGCATAATATTCCACTGTATATATGGACCACATATTCTTTATCCATTTGTCTGTTGAAAGGCATCTTGGCTCTTTCCACAGTTTGGAATTTAGGGGGGGTGGGTAAGCCTGGTGGTGGGTATTAAGGAGGGCACGTATTACATGGAGCACTGGGTGTGGTACATAAACAATGAATTTTGGAACACTGAAAAAATAAAATAAAATTTAAAAAAAGAAAAATCCTATCCATCTCTATATTTGAAATGAGGGCTAATACATAAGAAACTCACATAAAACAATAAAGAATACATAACTTCTATGCAAAGCAGAGTTCTAACATCAACAAATAGGCTGGCTGTTTCCGCTTCTTTGCCCTCCATCATCCATCCAGCTGTGCATCCAATATCCATCCATTCTTTCAGCGAACACTTAGAGACCCCGGGCCACTAGCCCAAGGGTTGTCTGTATTAAGACAAACAGGGCATAAGCCCTTTCCAAAGAGCTCACTGACTTTTGAGAAGACAAATCTGCGAGTCACCAGCCCGGTCGGCAAACTACTGTGGGTAGACCGGCCCAGACACAGGCCCAGAGACAGGCAGGGCCGAGCAGCTGCTAGTCCGCCTGATATGGGCTGCTCAGGGCTTCGGAACCTTGAGTCTCAGCCATTTCTTCACCCCACAACTCTTTGGGGTGTTAGTATTTGTTAGTATCAGGTGTTATCACCTGTGAGTATCAGGTGCCCGGCAGGGGCTGCAAATCTGCTATAGCTCTGTGTGGGAGAGGCAGCAGTCACAATAGGGTGAGCGCTGACAGGTACAGGGAGGCCATTCGCCCAGGTGGGCAGGCTCATCAAGGGAGTTTTGCTGGGACACGACTTGGGATCTTTTAATTACCAAAATAAGATTGATCCTGGAACTTCAGTGACAGAGGCCTGTGGGACTGTTGAGTCCTCCCTAGGAGTTGAACCTCTTCTTTGTGCCTCAGGGGAAGCCACAGCGCATTACAGCTCTTTGAGGGGGGGATAAAGTGTCCCACTGGGGTCTGAGCAGCAGGTGGGCTCCTCCTCCAGTGCATAGCGCCCTGCAACTTCCTGGCCCCTGGTTCCTCCTTCTCCTGCCCACACCCTTTACCTTGGGGGTTACAAATTAGGCCCTGATGGCCTTGGCTCTGACCTGCCCCTGACCCACTGACAGGACCCTTTTATATCAAGTAAGACATTTGCCTCCTACTTTAAGCTCAAACATTAAGGTCTGTTGGGAACTGGGTCACAAGAGGGCCTGGTAAAACGCACAGTTCCTTTGGGAAACACATAAAGTTTTGTTTATTAATGCCAATAACCGAGGCCATATTAATGAAAACTTTACTTCCCGGGAATATTTGTACAAGCTCTGCTCCCCAGCTGAGCAGCACCAGACACAGACGCCAATCCAGCATGTGCAGCCTGCTGGCAGGAAACACCAGCCATGGTGCACCCCAGCTACACGGGCCCTACTGATTCCTGGGGTCTGAAGTACCAGCGGGTACATGAGCTCACAAGGGGAAGCCCAGCAATGTTGTAAGTCACCACAGCACCCCGCCAGCTGGGGGAAGGGGAGCAGAGAAACTCAAAATGCTCAGCCCCGGGCCTCCAGCAGCTATGATCCCTCCACCATATCCATCACCATTGGCTAAGAAAATCTGTGTACCCACTTTGCCTGGGCTGTCCTGTATATGCAGAGGACAGTAAAGGCAGTGGTTCTAGGGTTCAGGGGACGTCTAGTAGGAATTCTGCTTCTTTGGGTTGTACACATCTCAGTGCTTCCAGCCTGCAGAAATTCCTCCTCCCTCCAGCCTGCTGATGGCAGCCTTTCTGTTTTCCAGGGAAGACACAGGATTTCTCCTTTTTCTGTACTGCTCTGATGCTGTATCTGGGGGACCACTGAGAGGGGATAGTCAGGCACTCCTGGAGTCCTGCCCCACCTTGCAGCAGAAGCCGGGGCCCAGATTTGGGATGCCCTAATGAAGGCATGTCAGGATCTGCTAAATTCGGGGCCTCCAGTCATATTCTCAAATAAGACAAAGCAGCTTGCATGATGACAAATGGTTTTATCAGCACCATCAAATTGCACAGAAAGAATGCAGGAGGGCCCTTAATAGGCTGCCTTCGGAGGAAACACACATCCTGCAGGGAGCCTGGGATCTCTGGGTTTCAATCCATTTTTAATTATCCTAAAAAATGACCAGTCTAAGGGCACTGAGCGGGCCAGTCCTCCTTCCATATTAATTTAGATCCACCACTGTCTCCTTGTTTTCTGTCCTCACTGACTCCAGCAGAAGTTGGATTGCAGAGAGTCTGAGACCCACACAGCATTTCAGCAAAGTGCACTCCTAGGCTCAAAGAGCACAAGGCAAATTCATTATTTTTTTTTAATCGATTCATTGCAGAGGCAGTATTTTGTGTTGCAAAACTGGACCCAGACGCTTGGATTAAAATCCCAGACCGAGCTATCTAATCAGGCTGAGCACATCCTTTGACCTTGGGTTTCAGCATCCTCATCGACAAAGTGGGGATCAAAAGAGCCCCTGCTGATGGAAGCATGGTGGAATTATAGCAAGTGATCCTTCCTTCCAGGGTGCGGCGCCCGGTACCCTGGACATGCGCAGTCACTAGGAGGGGGTGGCCCTCGGTGGGAGCCAGGACTCCGGGTTCTCCCCATCCTCCATGTCCCCCCCATATCAGAGACCCTAAAAAAGTAACTCTGAGCAGCAAGACTGCCATGGGTGCAGTGCGCAGGGCTGGGGGGAAGCCACGGAAGATAAGAAGCCACATGAGCTGTGTTACTAAGGTGTCCATTCTGAAAGGAACATGGGGATGCCACATAGGAGTCCCTGAGAAGAGCACAGAATGTCTCAGGAATAATCCCTCCAGGGATTCAGGCAAAGAATTCAGCCACTGGTTGGCTCCTTGCCCTGTTGATTGAGAAACTGTCTGAGGCATGGACTCCCATACTACCAGCCCATTCCACTGTCTGCCCACTGGGGAAGCCTCGGGTGGGACAGGAATACCCTCGGTGTGCTGGACGCCATCAGGTAAGGACACCAGCAGGCGGACGTCACACGGGAGGCCAGGAGGATGTGAGTTGCACACCACATGCCTGGAAGCCAGGGCCAACGCCCAGCGACAAGAGGCTAGGATTGCTTCTGGGACTGCAGGGGTGGCGAGAATAAAATGATCAGAGCTTGTAGTGGATGCCCTCAGTCAAGGTGCTGAAGATGTAGCTAGGGGGGAAAAGGCAAATACCAGGACCCCAGAACATACAAAAGACAAAAGTGCTGACGGCCACCAGAGGACCCCAGAGTCATGACCATGCGGGTTCCTTTCCCAGGCTTGGCACTCAATGCCGGCCTCCGAAAAGCACCAGCGTCTTGTAGCTGGTAGGAGATGCTTAGCCATCGCTGAGCACTTTAAGTAACGCTGGCCCCTGGTCTTGGGTGATGGCTTGCCACTTAGGCTTAATATTATGATTAAAGCCTGGTCATCAGCATCGAAACATCGACAGTACGAGAGCGACCAAAGGAACATGCTAGGAAAAGAGAAGGGTGTGACAAGCCCGTTATGGTCTGTGTTGCTCCCGCCCACATCGCTAAACACATATCCCAACAAGTCCGAGGGGAGACCAGGTGCCCATTCAATCACAGCAACATTTCCAGAAGTCCAAGCTCATGGCTGTGATTAGCTAATAAAATCCCAGCGGCCGGATGACGTCTGTTTTCTGGGTTGTAGCTTCCATTTCTTCCACAATTCATCTTCATCTGAGTCCAGATCTGTTCCTCTCCCAGCTCTGGGCACTGGTTAATTTGAATAAATGAGACCAGCACCGTGGACAGGTGGGTAGCCATCGTCCTGCCCATGGCTCTGGGGCACAAACACCACCACACCCTCCCTGTGCTGCCCTCGATCGGGCAGCAACACAGGGCAGACACACAGCCCCAGACAGCGAATTACCCGACAATTAAGGGCTGGGTCTGGCCTCCGTGGCGCCTGATTCCCTCGAAGTTTCTGTGACGGATTAAGTGTTTATGGCTCCCCACTGCCATCACGGCCTCTTCTTCCTTGAGCCTGCTGTTAAGCTGTCAGCATGAACAATGGTCCTGCCTTGGGTTGCCCTCAATGTCCATCAGACTCAGAAAAGCAGACGGCTATTGTCCCTCTTGGCTCAGCTCCCATCGGAGGGCAATGCTTCTTTTTCCTCTGTGTGGTCCTCATCTGGCTGAAAACAACTTTCCAAAAAGCAATTAACTTTCCATTCAAAGTGAGGTAAACCAATTTCTCGTCCCCTCCTCTCTCTAAAGACACTTCAAGTCTGGCATGGCCAGCCCGTTCCCGAACTGATGCCACGGGAGGGAATTTTGGTCTAGAAGGTCTCACGATCTAAGAACTCTCAGGACCTCAACCACATTAAATCCCCGCAGGGCCCAGGAAATTATACAGAACTGGTAGGAAGATTGGCAGATCCGTGGACCACGGCTGTCATTGTCACTCTGGTGTCTGCTTTGCTCTCAAGAGCATCTTCCTGCATGGGTTTTTGCATAGTCCCAGTCCCAAACCACAACCACACAGGCTGGCTTCCTTGGAAAGAGTTGCGAGGGATCGCCATCAGGGGCCTCGTGGATCTAGAAACAGAGCTGAGGGATCACAGCAGCCCCCGGAGCCTACTGTTCCGCAGCTGCGTGAGCCCTAGCCTTGGACCGTCTAGCACGGAAGCGTCTTGTCGTGGGGTTGGTGAGCACTTGCCCTGTCAGGTGCGAATCGAGACTCACCTGTGAAATGGACACTGGATTCAAAGACTTAACACTGGTGTGTGTGGGGGGGAAGAATGTAAAATATTTCACTGGTAATTTTTATAGCGTACACATTGAAATGATAATATTTGAGATATACTGAGTTACATAAAATATATTATTAACATTAATTTCACCTTCTAAGAAATATTTTGAATAGAGATTCCAAAAAGTTTAAGGTTATGTATGTGGCTCACGTTGTGTTTCTGTTGGGCTCACGTTGTGCTGCTCTGGACCTTTCCTGAGAGCCCATCTTCCATCCCAAATGCCTCGTGGTGTCAGGTAAGAATGGTGCTCCCAGGTCTGTGTGTCCTCTGGAATGGAGAAGAATGGTCCATGACTGACTGGCCATGGCCAAAGCCAGATAACAGGGTTGCTAGCTCAGGCAAACCTGCCCAGGTAAGAGCATAGAAGAGCCACATCTGTGTAACACAGTCGTGTGTGTGTGTGTGTGTGTGTGTGAGTATTCTATGAATAACAAAGTAATTTGATCTGACTGTCCTCCCAGGGAACCATGAGCTTTGCCTTATTTATAGAGTCGTATCAACAGCCCCTTGAGTCTCATTCCTAGATCCTGCTCTGAGTTGTGTATTAGTTTTCTGAGGCTACTGCAATAAATTACCACAAGCTTGGTGGCTTTAATTAATAGAAATGTATTCCTTCACAGTTCTGGGAGCCAGAAGTCCAAAGTCAAGGTGTTGTCGGGGCCATGCTTCCTCTGAGAAGGCCAAGAAAGCATCCTCTCTCGCCCCTTCTGGATTCTGGCAGTTCCGGGTGTCCGTTGGCTTGTGGGTTCCTGTCTCCCTCTTCTCCTCCATCTGTGTGGTCTCCCTCCACTTTACTGTCCTAACGACCTTGGCATGAGACTAAGGACCCATCTGGATAGTTTAGGACAAGCTCCTCCTCTCAGGATCCTTTATTTAATCACATCTTTTGCCATATATGATAATATTTGCAGGTTCCAGAAATTGGACATGGACATATCCTCTTGGGCCCATGGAGCCCATTACGGGGAACGAAAATGAACCTGAGATCCCCAAGAGGAGAAGAGAATTGCTGGTTTCTTATTGCCTGAGTTTATTTGGTAACCCAGAAATCAGACAGCATATGCCCCTCTTCACTTCAGGTAATTCTTAATGCACTCTGTATTTTACTTTTCTTTGCTTTAAGTAAGGATCTAACAATTTCTCATTCCAGGAATTCAGCAATAAAGTGCTTTAAGCCAAAATCACTTTTAGAAAGAGGTGGAATTATGTGCACATTTGTAGCATACAGATTACTTTTCCAAACCATCCCTGTAAGAATGAAGCCAGAACATTCCCTCAGGTTGTTTGGGAGCAAATTGTGGTTGTTTGTTTAGAGGCCCTTTATCTGGAACTGTGCTCGTCCCAGACCCTCCATGGATCAGGCCTCAGCTGTTTCTCAGAGCAGCTGCCACCATGGGTGAGAGAATACCCCGGCACCTGGGAACTGGGTCAACTTCCAACCTGCCCCTGAATCAGAAGCCCTGGGGATGGGAGGCTCAGGAGCCGCATCTCTAGTAAACTCCTCTGGAGATCTATATTAAAAGAAAATTTAAAGAACCAGTTCCTGGGGGTTCCTGGGTGGCTCAGTCTGTTGAGTGTCTAGCTCTTGACTCCAGCTCAGGTCATGATCTCAGGGTCATGAGATTGAGCCCTGTGTCAAGCTCCACATTTGGTGTGGAATCTGCTTGAGATTCTCCCTCTCCCTCTGCCTCTGTCCTTCCACCGCTTTCTTTCTCTCCCTCAAATAAATAAATAAATCTTAAAAAAAAAAAAAAAAA
>ML106935.1:0-11373 GCA_003697995.1 Taxidea taxus jeffersonii
ATCCCAGGACCCTGAGATCATGACCTGAGATGAAGGCAGCGGCTTAACCCACTGAGCCACTCAGGCGCCCCTTAATTATGTTTTTTAAAGCTCTGTTAGTAGGTGCACAATAAGATACTTGTGTCTTCTTTGTGACATGACCCTTTCATCATTGTGTAATGTCATTTTTTCTCTACTTTTTTTTCCTTTAAGTCTACTTTATCTGATATTAACATAGTAAAGCTTTTTTAAAAATTAGTTTGCATGATAGGTATTTTCCTATCCTTTTATGCATCTGTGTCATTAAATTTAAAGTGAGTTATTTGTAGACACCATGTAGTTGGGTACTTTTTCATCTCGTCTGTCAGTCTTTACCTCTTAATTTGTATCTATAGGCCATTTACATTTAATCTAATTATTGATATGTCTGGATTTAGGTTTACCAGTTTCGTTGTTTGTTTTATGTTAGTTTTCTGTGTTTTTCATTATTCTCTTCCTCCTTTCTTTTTTTTTTTTTTAAGATTTTATTTATTTATTTGATAGATAGAGATCACAAGTAGGCAGAGAAGCAGGCAGAGAGAGAGAGGAGGAAGCAGGCTCCCTGCCGAGCAGAGAGCCCTATGCGGGGCTCGATCCCAGGACCCTGGGATCATGACCTGAGCTGAAGGCAGAGGTTTTAACCCACTGAGCCACCCAGGCGCCCCTCTTCCTCCTTTCTTGCCTTCTGGATTATTTGTACATTGTTTAGTATTCCATTTAAAAATTCCTTTGTGTGGTAATCCTGTGTATATTTCCTTAGTGATTGCTCATGAGATTATAATATACATACAAGTCTTCACTATCTGCTTAGAATAAATTTTTTATTCCCTTAAGTGCATTATTAGAAATGTTGCCATTATATAAGTCTCTTTGTTTTCCTACCCCCTTTTGTTATTGTTGATGTGGATGTTACATTTCTCTTCATACAACCCCCCCAGGCAGTGTTATATATTTTCTTTTCAACTATTATACACATTTAAAGAATGTAAGAGGTGAGGATTAATATATTACCTTTACCATTTCTGTTAGTAATTCTTACAGAGAAGGTCTGTTGACAACAGACCTTTGTTTTCATTTATCTGAAAACATCTTTATCTGAAAGATACTTTCACCAGATAGAGAATTCTAGGTTGTCAATTCTTTTCTTTTGGTCCTTGAAAATGTGCTACTTTCTTTTGGTCTTCATGGTTTCCAGTGAGAAATCTGTAGTCATATGAAATGTTGTTCCCTTACAGTTTGTGGGTAATTTTTATCTATCAGCTTGCAAGATAATTTGTCTTTAGTTTTCAACATTTAATTATGTATTTATGTTTATTTCTATGTATTTATCCATTTGGAGATTCACCGACCTTTCTGACTCTTCAGTTTTACATGTTTTGTCAAATTTCGGGAAAGTTTCAACAATTACTTTTTCAAAAACGTTTTAAACATATGTTTGTTTATTTATTTTAGAGAGCATGCAAGAGTGGAGGTAGGGGGGGAGAGAGAGAATCTCAAGCAGGCTCCCTGCTGAGCGCAGAGGTGATGAGGGGATCAATCTCACGACCCATGAGATCTTGACCTGAGCCCGAATCACGAGTTGGATGCTTAATTGACAGCCACCCAGCCATCCCTCAAATATTTTTTACTGTTCACTTTCTGTTCCTTTTGGAATTCAGTGACATAATTCTTAATCTTATTGTTGTTCCATAGAACCCTGAAGTTCTGTTCTTTAAAATTTAAATTCCTCCCCCCCACTCTTAAAATTGGATAATTTCTATTGATCTGTATTCATGTTAACTGACTCTTCTATCTTCAGTCGGCTGTGAAGTCCATCCATTGAGTTTTTAAATTTGTGTTATTTAAATTTTCAGTTGTAACGTTTCTGTTGGTTCTTCTGTCTTTATTGTGCTGAGATTCTCTAGTTTCTCATTGGTTTCAAGAGTATTTTTTTCAAAGATTTTATTTGTAAGTAATCTCTATGCCCAGTGTTGGGCTCAAACTTATGATCTTGGGATCATGAGTCACATACTGTAGAGACTGAGGAAGCCAGGCACTGCAAAAGTATTTTTGATCACTTACTGAAGTTTTTTTTTTTAAGATTTTATTTATTTATTTAACACAGAGAGATTGAGATTACAAGTAGGCAGAGAAGCAGGCAGAGAGAGAGGAGGAAGCAGGCTCTCTGCTCTCTGCGGGGCTCAATCCCAGGACCCTGGGATCATGACTTGAGTCGAAGGCAGAGGCTTTAACCCACTGAGCCACCCAGGCTCCCCAAAGCATATTTATTATAGCTGTTTTAACATTTTTGTCAGATAACTTAAACATTTGGGTCATCTTGGAGTTAGTATTCTTTGATTTTCTTTTCATGTGAATTGGTCATTTTCCTGGTTCTTTGTATGTTGAATAATTTTGAATTGTTTCCTGTACATTTTGAATATTATGTTAAGAGAATTAATCTGACTATGATATGATAGCCATCTAGGTTCACATGGAGGCATAGGAATACTTTTTGCAGTTCTCTTTTTTTGGTTGTTTTGTTCAGGAAAGCAAAAATTTAGAGCACTTAGAATATAGGCTAAAGCCTTTTTTTTTCTAGTTACCTGAGTCAGAAGGATGAACTCATTAGAAATTTGGAAGTGAAGAGAGCTACCTGTAAGGATTTATGAAGTTAAGATTTTCTGGAACTTTGGAGCTGGGCAAATTCTTCAGGTAGGGCCTTATAGTTTTAAGAAAAGAAGTCTCAGAAGTAAACTAAAATTAATAACATTAATGAGACAGTAGAGAATTGATTTTTTTTATTATGTTTAGCATATTTTTTGAAAGATTTTATTTATTTATTTGTCAGAGAGCGAGAGCGAGCACAGGCAGACAGAGCGGCAGACAGAGGCAGAGGGAGAAGCAGGCTCCCTGCCAAGCAAGGAGCTCGATTTGGGACTCGATCCCAGGACGCTGGGATCATGACCTAAGCCGAAGGCAGCCGCTTAACTAACTGAGCCACCCAGGCGTCCCACGTTTTAGCATATTTTAAAATGTAGTTTTGAATGGTATTTTTGAAATGTTCCTGTTTTAAATTTTCTTAAAAGTTAAAATAAGGAAGCACATTGCCATATTATAGCTCATGGAGAAGGGCATATTATTTTTTTAGTATATGTGCCGCTGAGGTGAGCACAAGGTGTATTGTTTTCTGGTTATCACAATAGATTCCTTTAGGTATGTAGAGGAAAGAATTATTACTTTTTTTAAAGATTTATTTTAGAGAGAGAGTGGGGGTTGGGGATGAACAAAGAAGGAGGTTCTCAAGCAGACTCCTTGTTGAGTTTAGAGCCTGACACAGGGCTCAATCTCACAACCCTGAGATCATGACCTGAACTGAAACCAAGAATTGGATGCTCAACTGACTGAACCACCCAGGCACCCCTAGAGAAAGGAATTATTAACTTCATTTTTTTGATTGAAGGACATTATCTTAAAAATTTACATTGAATCACTATACTGTACATCTGAAACTAATATTACATTGTATTTTAACTAACTGGAATTTAAATAAACCTAAAAAAAAATTGTACACAAGAGAGGCTGGGAAGATGTTAGAGTAAGAGGACCCTAAGTTCATTCCACTGGTGCAACAAGGTAATACATCAGCATATGTAACCCAGGAAATGACCTGAATACAGTAGAATAAACTCCACAACTAAATGGAGAGAAGAGGCTACAATGAAGAACGTAGAAGGGTGGAGATGCAGTAGGAAGTTAAATGGACTGTGGCCATCCATGGGGTAGGGAGCCAACAGCTAAGAGAATGGGGGGAAGCAGAATAGGACATGGGGGAGGCTGCATGGGGAAGACAAATCCCCATAACTTGATGTTGAAAGCAAGGGGCCGAATTTCATGAATTCATACAACTAGCAGGATTTAATGCCTGGAATGTTAAAAACAGTGGGCTTTATGGCTCTGGGAGAGCTTGGAGGGTGATAGGATGCTGAGTTCCTGCCCTTAAAGAGATAGCAGGACAGGGGCACCTGGGTGGCTCAGTGGGTTAAAGCTGCTGCCTTCAGCTCGGGTCATGATCCCAGGGTCGTGGCCTCGAGCCCCACATTGGGCTCTCTGCTCTGCGGACAGCCTGCTTCCTCCTCTCTCTCTCTCTCTCTCTGCCTCTCTGCCTACTTGTGATCTCTGCCTATCAAATAAATAAATAAATAAAATCTTAAAAAAAAAAAGCGAGAGATAGCAGGACAGACAGCTCACAGACTTATAGTGTAGAAGTAATAGTTTGAAAAACACCGGGGATATGTGGGAGGGGAGAATACTTTTACTCATTTCAGAGTGTGTCCCTGAGGGGTAGTGATGGTTAAGGAACCTCTCTAGGAACAAAGGAGCTGGTAGGAGCCATCTCCCTCCCTCACTTCCAGCATATACTATATATACAGCTACCTGTGTGAACGAGCACTGCTCCCAACATTCACTTTCTAACCTGCTTACACCAGGCCCCATTCGCTATGCTTCAGTGGATCTGCCTTTCTAGTCATGCCTCCTTCCACCCCCTTACCTCAAGTCCTGGCACTGTGGGTTCCCTGTCCAAGAAGAACAGTGCAAACCTTGCCAACACCATGTCTCCTTACCCACAAGTTTTGCAGAGCCTCAGTTTTGGTAGGCTGTGGTGGCACACCTTCCAGAAGCCCTAGGTGCACATTATTAAAATTGCATCCTCACCCACTTTGCCTATCTGCCCAGGCGAGCCCTTGCTCCTGGTGGGGTGGCAGCTGTGACAGGCAAGTCTCATTTCACAAGGAGACCAGCACACACCTTGTTAAAACTGTACATCACCTCTGCTGGGGATTAAACACTAACCACAGCAGGCAAAGAGAACCTCTTAGGATGACTGGACTAAAGGAAAAAAGTGACCAGGACAAAAGAGCAGGGCGTGGGCAACACACGTAGGACACATCCCCTCAAGTGCCAGTTTCTGGTTAACAGGGGACATTGCACTGAAGGGTACTACAGGACCTCTTTTTCATATGGCCATTACTTTCAAGAGCAGGAGACAAAACTGGCTTCTAACACACAGAAACAGACACATAGAGAGTTAGAAAAAGTGAGGAGACAGAGGAATGTGTCCCAAGTGAAAGAACAGGACAAAAATCACAAAGAGATAAACCAAACAGTTATAAGTAATATACCTAATAGAGAAGTAATGATCGTAATGATACTGAATGGACTTGAGAAAAGAATGAAGGACATGAGTGAGACCCTTAACAAAGAGATTTAAAAAGAGCCAATTGGGTGCCTGGGTGGCTCAGTTGATTGAACTTTTGTCTTCACTCAGGTCATGGTCCCAGAGTCCTGGGACAAAGCCCCACATCAGGCTCCCCACTCAGCAGGGAGACTTCTTTTCTTCCCACTGCCCTTCCTCCCCACTTGTTCTCACTCTCTCTCTCTCACTCTCTGTCTCTCTCTCTCTCTCTCAAATGAATAAATAAAATCTTTTAAAAAACCAATCAGAGATGAAGAACACAGTAAGTGAAATAAAAAATACAGTGGATGGAATAAATAGCAAGCTAGAGGAAACAGAGGAGCAAATTAACAGTCTAGAAGTCAGTGTAATGGAAAGTAATCAAGCTGAGCAGGTGAGAGAAAAAATAACACATAATGAGACTAGACTTTAGGAAGCTAAGTGACTCAATCAGTCATAATATATTCATATTATAGGGATCCCAGAAGAGAGATAAAGAGGGGCGGAAAATTTACTTGAAGAAATAATAGCTGAAAACTGCTCTAATCTGATCTAGGAGGCGCAGAGATTTCCCCCAGCAAAGTCAACCCAAGGATATCCACACCAAGACACATGGTAATTAAAATGGCAAAAAGTAGTAATAAAGAGAATTTTTTTTAAAGATTTTATTTATTTATTTGACACAGAGAGATCACAAGTAGGCAGAGAGGCAGGCAGAGAGAGAGAGGGAAGCAGGCTCCCTGCTGAGCAGAGATCCCGATGCGGGACTCGATCCCAGGACCCTGAGATCATGACCTGAGCCGAAGGCAGCGGCTTAACCCACTAAGCCACCCAGGCGCCCATTAAGAGAATTTTAAAAGCAGCAAGGGAAGACTGTTACATACATGGAAACCCCATAAGGTTATGAGTTTGCCAGCCAGAAAGAAGTGACATGATCCATTCAAAATGTTGAAAGGAAGAAAAAAAAAGGCCAGGAAATACTCTATCCAGCAAGGCTGTCATTTAGAACAGAAGGAGAGATGGAATTTCTCAGACAGCAAAAGTTAAAGGAGTTCATGACCACTTTTAACCAGCCCTACGAGAAATTACAAAAGGGACTCTGAGTGGAAAGGAAAGACCATAATAAACAAGCATAAGAAAAGTAGGAAACAAAAAGCAGTAAAATAAGACACCATATACCTAAAAGGTGGATGTGGGGGTTGGTGAGGAGTAAAGAATGGTTTCAAACTTAAGTGAACATCAATTTAGTATAGACTTATATGCAGAAGATCTTATATATAAACCCAGTGATAACCACAAATCAAAAACCAGTAATATATATGCAAAAAACAAAGAGAAAGGAATCCAAGGTATCACTATAGAAAGCCAGCAAACCATGAAAGAGAGCAAGAGAAGAAAGCACTAGAGAAGAACTATAATAAAGACAACCACAAAACAAGTATAAAAATGGTAATAAATACGTACCTATTAATTGTTATTTTTTTGAATATATATATATATATATATTTTTAAAGATTTTATTTATTTATTTGACAGAGATCACAAGCAGGCAGAGAGGCAGGCAGGCAGAGAGAGAGGAGGAAGCAGGCTCCCTGCCCAGCAGGGAGCCCGATGTGGGGCTCGATCCCAGGACCCTGAGATCATGACCTGAGCCGAAGGCAGAGGCTTTAACCCGCTGAGCCACCCAGGCGCCCCTTGAATATATATATTTTTAAAGGTTTATTCAGCTGTCTTAGTGCATACAAGTGTGTGTGGGGGTGGGGGTGGGGCAGAGGGAGAGGGAAAGAATCCCCAGCAGACGCTCTGCTGAGCATGAAGCCTACCTGGGGCCCAGTCCCAGGAACCCAGAATCATGACCCAAGCTGAAATTAAGAGTCAGATACTCAACTGACTGAGCCACCCAAGCACCCCTATCAGCAATTACTTTGTAAATGGACTAAAGGCTCCAATCAAAAGACATAGGGTGATGGAATGGATTAAAAAACAAGACCTATCTATATGCTGCCTACAAGACACTCATTTCAGACCTAAAGACACATACAGATTGAGGAGATGGAGAAACATTTATCATATGAATGGATGTCTAAAGAAAGCCAGGGTGGCAGTACTTATATTTGGACAAAACAGACATAAAACAGAGAAGATTACTATATGGTGATAAAGAGGATAATCTAACAAGATGTAACAATTGTAAATATTTATGCACCCAGCATGAGAGCACCCAGATATATAGAGCAGCTTGTAACAGACATAAAGGAAATAATCAATAGTAATACAATAATAGTAGGGGACTTTTATACCCCTTACATCAGTGGACAGGTCATCCAGAGGCTTTGAATGACACAGTGGATCAGATGGGTTTAACACACATACATAGAACATTCCATTCTAAAACAGCAAAATGCACAATCTTTTCAAGCAAGCACAGAATATTAGGCAACAAAACAAGTCTCAACAAATTAAAAGGACTGAAGTTGGCATGCATCTTTTTAAAAAAAGATTATTTATTTATTTATTTGAGAGAGAAAGAGAGTGCAAGAGAGCATGAGAGCAGAGAAGGTCAGAGGGAGAAGCAGACTTCCCATGGAGCTGGGAGTCCGATGTGGGACTCGATCCTGAGACTCTGGGATCATGACCTGAGCTGAAGGCAGTCACTTAACCAACCGAGCCACCCAGGCACCCGACATGCATCTTTTCTGACCACAATGCTGTGTAACTAGAAATCAAGCACAAGAAAAATATTCTGGAAAGACCATAAATACACGGAGGTCAAATAAGATGCTACTAAACAATGAATGGATCAACCAAGAAATCAAAGAAGAAATAAAAAATTATGTGGAGAGAAATGAAAATGAAAACAGGACAGTCCAGAATCTTTAGGACAAAGCAAAAGGGGCTATAGGAGGGAAGTTTAAAGCAATATAGACCTACATCAAGAAGCTAGAAAAAGGGGGCACCTGGGTGGTTCAGTGGGTTAAAGCCTCTGCCTTCGGCTCAGGTCATGGTCTCAGGGTCCTGGGATCGAGCCTCACATTGGGCTCTCTGCTCAGCGGGGAGCCTGCTTCCTCCTCTCTCTCTCTCTCTCTCTGCCTACTTGTGATCTCTGTCAAATAAATAAATAAAATCTTTAAAAAAAAAAGAAGCTAGAAAAAGGACAAACAAAACCAAATATCAGCAGAAGAAAGGAAATAATAAAAATGAGAGCAGAAATAAATGTTACAGAAACTAAGAAACAGAACAGATCAATGAAATCAGGAGCTGGTCCTTTGAAATGATCAGCAAAATTCTAGACTCATTTATCTAGATTCATTAACAAGAGAGATCGCAAACAAAATAACAAATGAAAAGGAAAAATAATAACTGACACCACAGAAATACAATGAATTGTAAGAGAGTATTATGAACGATTACATAGAAACAAATTTGACAACCTAGAAGAAATGGGTGAATTCCTAGAAACATGTAACCTCCTAAAACTGAAGCATGAAGAAGTGCAAAATTTAAACAGAAACAAATTTTTCTGCAAAAAGAGAACAGCAATGAAATTGAATCAGTAATTGAAAAACTGCCAACAAACAATTATCTAGGACCACACAGCTTCACAGGGTAATCTCTACCAAATATTTAATGAAGAGTTGATACCTCTTCTTCTCAAACTTTCCCAAAAAATAGAAGGAAAATTTCCAAATCATTCAATGGGCCAGCATTACCCAAAACCAGTTCAAGACACCACAAAAGAGAAGAACTACAGGCTGATATCTCTGGTGAACACAGATGCAAAAATCCTCAACAAAACATTGGCAAACTTAATTCAATAATACATTGAAAAAAATCATTCACATATCAAGTGGGATTTATTTCCAGGATGCAAGTGTGGTTAAGTATTTGCAAATCAGCTGACATGATGCATAACATCAACAAGAGAAAGGATAGAAACCATATGATCATTTCAATAGATATAGAAAAAGCATTTGACAAAGTACAACATCCATTCATGATAAAAACCCTCAACAAAGACTTATAAGGAACTATCTCAACATAATAAAGGTCACATGTGGAAAAACTCACATTTAAGATCATACTGAGGTTAGGGAATGGATTGAGCCCTTCTACGGAGGTCAGGAACAAAACAAGGATGTCCACCCTCACCACCTTTATTCAGATAGTTCTGGAAGTCCTAGCCACAATAGACAAGAAAAAGAAATAAAAGGAATCCAGATTAGTAAGGAAGAAGTAAAACTTTCACTATTTGCAGATGATATGATACTATACATAGAAAACCCTAAAGACTCCACTAAAAGACTACTAGAACTAATAAATGAATTTAGTAAGGTTGCATAATACAAAATCAGTATGCATAAATTGATTCCATTTCTACACAGTGACAATGAAAGAGCAGAAAGAGAAATTAAGAAAACAATCCCTTTTATAATTGTACCAAAAATAATAAAATTCCTAGGAATAAACTTAACCAAGGAAATTCAGACCTGTACTCTAAGTAAAACACTGATGAAAGAAATTGAAGGTAACACGAACAAATGGAAAGATACTTCATGCTCATGGATTGAAAGAACAAATATTGTTAAAATGTCCGCACTACCAAAGCAATCTGCAATCCCTATCAAAATACCAGTAGCCTTTTTCACAGAACTAAAACAAATAATTTTAAAATTTATATGGAACTACAGAAACCCCTGAATAGCCAAAGTAGTCTTGGAAAAAGAATGACAAAATTGAAGATACCATAATCTCAGACTTCAAGATATACTGCCAAACTCTGTTAACCAAAACAGCATGGTACTGGCACAAAAGTAGACACATAGATCAACGTAACAGAATAGAGAGCCCAGAAATAAACCCATGATTATATGATAAATTAACCTTTGACAGAAGAGGCAAAAATATGCAGTGGGGCAAAGATAGTCCCTTCAACAAATGAGGTGGGGAAAACTGGATCACTTTCTTTCACCATACACAAACTCAGCATCAATCAAAGATGTAAATGTGAAACCTGAAACCATAAAAATGCTAAAAAAGAACATAGACAGTAATTTCTCTGATAATCGGCCATAGCAACATTTTTCTGGATATGTCTCCTAAGGAAGGGAAACAAAAGCAAAAATAAACTGTTGATACTTTATCAAAATAAAAAGCTGTGTCCAGTGAAGGAAACAATCATCAAAACTAAAAGACAGCTTATTGAATAGGAGGAGATATTTTCAAATGACAGATAATAGTTTAGTATCTTTATATATAAAGAATTTATACGTCAACAACAAAAAAATAAATAATCCAATTTTAAAAATGGGCAGAAGACATAAATAGGCATTTCTTCCAAGAAGACATACAGATAGCCAACAGACAGACAGATGAAAAGATGGTCAACATCACTCATCATCAGGGAAATGCAAATCAAAACCACAATGAGATACCACCACCTCATACCTGTCAGAATGACTAAAATAAAAAACACAAGAAAGGTTTTGACAAGGATCTAGAGAAAAGGAACCATTGTACACCATTGGTGGGAATGCAAACTGGTACAGCCACTGTGGAAAACAGAATGGAGGTTCCTCAAAGTTTTAAAATGAGAATTACCATGTGATCCAGTAATTCCAGTATTGGGTATTTACTCAAAAAATATAAAAATACTTATGTGAAAAGATACTTGCATCCCTTTGTTTATTGCAGCATTATTTACAGTAGCCAAATTATGGAAGCAGCCTGAGTGGCCAATGATAGATGAATGGGTAAGAAGTGGGGTGTGTGTATGCATGTATATGTACATATATATTTACACACAAATATGCATATGCATATATACACATGTATATATATACACATACACATATATAGATGAATGGGTAAGACGAAGCTGGGTGTGTGTATATGTACATACACACACTGGAATATTAGTCATAAGAAGGAATGAAATCTTGCCATTTGTAACAACATGGACAGGTCTAGAGGGCATAGTGCTAAGTGAAATAAGTCAGTTAGAGAAAGACAAATACCATATGATGTCACTCGTGTGGAATTTAAAAAACCAAACAAAGGGAAAAATGAAAGATAAACCAAAAAGCAGACTTTTTTAAAAAAGATTTTATTTATTTATTTGACAGAGAGACCACAAGTAGGCAGAG
>ML106935.1:11473-24077 GCA_003697995.1 Taxidea taxus jeffersonii
CCCCCCCCCCCATGTGAGGCTTGATCCCAGGACCCTGAGATCATGACCTGAGCTGAAGGCGGAGGCTTAACCCACTGAGCCACCCAGGCGCCCCAAAAAACAGACTTCTTTATAGAGAACAGCCTGAAGGTTACCAGAGGGGAATTGGGTGGGGAGGATGGGTAAAACAGATGAAAGGGATTCATTGTACACTCATCATGATGAGCACTGAGTGGTTTAAAGAATTGCGGAATCGCTATGTTGTCCACCTGGAACCCATATAATACTGGATGTTAACTATACTGTTATTAAAGAAGGAGCAAAGGCTGTTAAATGTGGATGGTGTTTGGTAGATATGTATGAAATATATTTCCTTATTTCTTCCATGACATGTAGTAGTCATCAGTGTCAGGTTATCTTTCTGTAGTTTTTTTTTTCTTTTAAGATTATATTTATTTATTTGACACAGAGCAAATGAGAGAGAGAGAGACAGCAAGCACAAGCAGGGGGAACGGCAGACAGGGGAGAAGGCAGCTCCCCACTGAGCAGAAAGCCCAATGCGGGGCTCAGTCCCAGGACCCTGGGATCATGGCCTGAGCTGAAGGCAGCCAGGCGCCCCTTTCTATTGTTTTTTTACATATATTTCTAGATAAATCAGTCTTCTGTGGTAATCATTTGTGCTTCTTTCCTATATCCAATTTTCCTATTCTGATTACAAGAAAGGCCATGTGACTAGTTTGGTTCAGTGTGTTATGAACAGCAATGTCTTGTGTCACCTCATATCTTATGTCTAATTGCCAGTATTAGTTCCTCCAGAGCTTCCCCACCCCCTTCTGCCCGGCCTAGTGATTGGCATTGTTCAAAATGGTGGCTGCTTTTTCAGCTTGAATTCCTGAATGACTGTAGTAATCAGATAAAATAATCAGAGCTTCCCTGTCTCTCTGAAATGGACAAATAGCATGAATGAAAATAAACCTTTTTTTGTTTTAAGCCATAGACATTGGGGATTCCTTAACACAGCCATAATGTAGCCTATCCTGGCTAGTACACCTTCTGTGGAAACTGCTCATTTGATAGAACTTCTGTTGTGGGCCTTTAAACATTTAATAGTGATATCAGTACCTAATGGTTGTGTTTTTAATTATGTCTTAAGCACTCTGCATAGTGCTTTATAAATATCTCACTAAAATTTTGCAATTCTCCTATGACAGAAGAGCTATGATGAGGTAGGATCTTGCCCTGTGGTCTGTCTTTTCATTTTATGATCTTAAATATCATCTCTTATTTTTCACTGAATCAGAGATACATTGGTTGTAAGATACACTGTTGTTTTATGTACCACAAAAAAATAGTGAATTAAACTTTTTCAGAACTTATTTTCGCTTTTTAAACTTACCTGTTCCACCCACATCAAATTTACGCTCAGCCATCTCTTGTTTTATGCCTTTCTGCATACATAATAACTTTTGTTTCAATGGAGAAACAATCTTTCTGGATGTATTTTACAGTGGCAGTTAATGTCAACATATGTAATACCAACAATGCTCATTAGTTAGTTTACTGAGGACCGTCTGAATAGAATTCATCAAGTTGTACATGTGCAGGCAATGAGAACTACATTGTGCTCACCATCTGGACAACAGCAATTTTAAGATGTCACCAATTGTAAGATGCTTTCTGATTTCTATTACAATGTAAAAGAATAAGTGTCATTTAGAATGGATAAAAAACATGTTACTTCTCAATTTCCAGATTTATATGTCTAGCCCAGGCCTTTTAATTTATTCCAAATGTAGATATCTAGCTCTTATTTAAGTTCTCCACTCTAATTATTTTAATAAGTACAGTTTCAAGATTTGTTCATGTTATAGCATATATCAGTATTTTATCTCATTTTATTGCCAAATAATATTCTAGTGAATGGCTATATACCACATTTTATTTATTTACTAGTTGATGAGTGGTTGGGGTTCTTTCTCCTCATTGGTTAATTGTGCATAATGCATCTATGAAGATTCATGTACAGGTTTTTGTATGTTCTATTGTATGTTGTACTCTTCTTCTAACACGGTGTATTAATTATTTATGGTGTAACAAACCACCCCAAAGCTTAGTGCTTCAAACAACCACTGTGAATCTGTTAACAGGCCGTGGGCTGAGCTAACCTTAGCTAAGCTCTTTTAAGTTTCTGTGACCAAACTGATAGTTTAAGAAGGCTAGCTGGTCTAGGATGGCCTTGAATGGCACAACTTGGTTCTAGGAGGCTAGCCCAAACATGTTTCATAGTAAGGCATAGGTATATGGGCAAGCAAGTTCAATTGTGCAGGAAAGCAAGAAGTTTGTGTTTGCATTTTAAGCTTCTGCTTGGGTCATGTTTCCTAAGTCCTGTTGCCTGAAACAAGTCACTTGGAGAAGGATTAGAGTGAAAGGGATTGCAGGTTATTGAACAGAAGGTATGCCTACAGGGAAGCCATTAATTGGGTTATGAATGCAGCCAGCCTGTCACCAATTCGTTCTTCTATCTTAATGCCTTGTATTTATGTCCCGTCTGACTTTCTTTTTATACACCTGCATGGCAAGTCTGCCCCCTCACTCCCTCAGGTCTCCATTTATATATTATCTTATCAGTGAGTCCTTCAACTCTAACTACTTTATAGAATTGCCACCCCTCTCTTTCCTGCTTTCCAGCTAGATTTTTCTTACAGCTTTTTATCATCATCTGACATATTATGTTTGTTTTGTGCTTGTCTTTCCTCAACTACAATGTCAAGGATTTTGGTTTAATTACCTGATCATGGAACTTTTCTTCGAGTAGTCCACTTCCCCCCTTACCCACGGGGGATATGTTCCAAGACTCCCAGTGGATGCCTGAAACTGTGTATAGTACTGAACCCTATATATACTTTGTTTTTTCCTGTACATACGTACCTGTGATAAAGTTTAATTTATTAATTAGGCACAGGAAGAGATTAACAACATAGCTAATAATAAAATAATTCATTATAACAATATACTGTAATAAAAGTTATGAGTTGTCTCTTCTCTCTCTCTCTCTTTCACAGTATCTTATGCTGTACTTATCCTGGTAACGGTGTGATGATAAAATGCCTCCATGGTGAGATGAAGTGAAGTGACAGGCACCGTGATGTAGCCTTAGGCCACTAATGACCTTCTGACAATCTGTCGAAGGAGGATTAGCTCTTTGCAGTCTGTGGTGGATCACAGGTAGCTGAAACTGGAAAGTGACAGAGCAGATGGTGGGGGGTGGGGGCTTCTGGCCTTCTCATAGACAGACAGGCCATGCAATATATCACAGTTGTTCTACCACTGATTACCTGTCTGATCTGGGCCAGGTTTATTTTTTCATCTGTTTGCTTTTCTTTAAGGATAATAATAGTTCCAGACTCCTTGAGTTACTAGGAGGAGTTGAACCAGTTTAATATATACGATGTGTGTTAACAGGGCCTGGTACAAAGTAAGTGCTAGAAAAGCACAAGTTTGGCATAATATTCCTATCACTCCCTTGTTATTAGAGTACATGGCACTGGGAAAATGGAATTAGAAGCTGGAGAGATCTTATACTGAGAGAGAAATTGTAAGATTGTTGAATACTTGACAGTGTATTTTTGGGGGGAAGGGAAAAAAACCCATGAAGCAAGGGAAATAGGTGATGTTTTTCCAATGTGTGTATGGTAACATTGTATCCTGAAAACACTCACATACCATCAAGTGCTCTTCACAAAATATTATTCATTATTTCAGATTTACTAAAAAATACCTAAAATTTGTGAACATATTTTTTAACTCTGCCTCTTCTGAGAGTCATATAAGCATCATTCTCGATACATCAGTGAGAATGCCTTGGACTCACACTTGGTACATTAGGACTGAATTCCCTCATGGAACTCCATTTGAGAAAGATGGAAAATATTTTGACTAAGTGGCTCCTACTTCTCTGACCTGTGAACTATCTGCTTCATGCTAGTGTTCTTAGGTGCTGGGAATAAAATAGTGATCAATGTATTATTGATCTTAATTCACTGAGCTTACAGCCCTAATAGGCCATTATGCCCTAGTTATTTACTTAGGTTTTCCCACACATCTTTTACTGTAGAATTGTAAGGCTCAGTGCTCTGGAACGGTGTTCCAGGGTTTTGGAGAAGTGAGAGTGACTTGTTTTTGAAGTTAAATAAATGTAGTGCATGATCTTATGCACAGTTTAAAATAGTCATTTTGGGGGGGCACCTGGCTGGCTCAGTTGGTGGAGTGTGCAGCTCTTGATCTCGGGATTGTGACTTTAAGCCCCAAGTTGGGTATAGAGGCTACTTAAAAAGAAAATCTTTAAAAAATATAATAATAGGGACACCTGGGTGTTGGTTAAGCGGCTGCCTTCGGCTCAGGTCATGATCCCAGCATCCTGGGATCGAGTCCCACATGGGGCTCCTTGCTCGGCGGGGAGCCTGCTTCTCCCTCTGCCTCTGCCTGCCTCTCTGTCTGCCTGTGCTCGCGCGCTCTCTCTCTCTAACAAATAAATAAATAAAAAATAAAATCTTAAAAAAATATATATATATAAAATAATAAAATACTTCATTTTTGGTACTATTTTGTTTTGTTTTTCCAGGATCCCTGAAACTATTAAGGTATACCTGCTGTTAATTAGCCAGGAAAAAAAAAGTCTTTCCTCCTTTTATTCCATTCTGGATAATTTTAGATTAATTTCCAGGTTTAACTGAAAAGCCAGGATATTTTCTGCTTATTGATTTCAGGAATACTACTTCGCTCTTTATATTTATCACTCACCTGCCCAAAGTTATTGTGGAACTATGATTAATAAACTCTTAAATCCTCAATCTCTTTTTTATTATTTTTTTAATTTTTAAAATATTTTATTTATTTATTAGAGAGAGAGAGAGCATGAGCAGGGAGAAGGTGAAGAAGGAGGTTCCCTATGAGCAGGGAGCCCGACTCAGGGCTCTATCCAAGGACCCTGAGATCATGACCTGACACACCCAGGCACCCCCACCCACCAACCTCTTTTTTAATCTTAAGAAGATTCCAGACACCTGTCTGGCCCCTGATTATAGCACTTTTTCAGCTGTCTTAAGTGAAACTGTCTTTTCACAACCCACCAACTTTAGGAGAATAACTATAACAATTATTAATATCCTTGACTCTCTCCTTTTTCATTTTATGGGCCTAACAAAATACCAGCTGTGTGCCATCTGTCTGCGCACACTCAGGCAGTTGTATGTACCACTTTAAATTTATGCCATAAACCTCAAGAGGCCTTCACCTGTGTCTTCTGGTAGTGTTGCTGCTGATGCTTCACTTTCCCTATTAAGACTTAATCTCCACTCATTGTGAACTTCTTACAGCTCACTCTTATTTGTGGGCTTCACCTCAAACTTTATTAAGTTAGATGGAGCTCTTATCTCACCACCAAATCTACAGACCTATCTGCATTGGGCTTCCTGTTGTCTTCCTTTCAGTTGTTATCAGAGACCTTCCCTGACAGTTTAATTCCTCTTCTTGTGACTCAGGTTCCATCTCTTCTTACTGTCTCTGGGGCTTCTTTCCTGCAGTTAGCATCTCTCTTCTACATCATCAGTTTCTCCCTCTCTGTTGGATGTTCTTTTTAGCCTGCAAATATGCTGTGTTATCTCCCAGGTCAGGTCTTTATGCAAATGTGTGTAAATCTGATGACCAAATATATAAAATTCCATCCTTCTTAGTGTCTTCTTCCATTATTCTTGTTCCAGTTTTTATCCAATAAATTTTCTTCTCTGAATAGTTTTTCACCTACCTTAGTGTCTGTTTCTTCTCAACCATTTTTGTGGTTTCCTTTTTTTTTTTTTTTTTACTAGTGCTCTAAATACTGCTGGGCCTTATGGGTTATTCTTTGCCTGTACTCCCTTGGAAATCTGCTTATTACTGTGCTGTGACACCTCCATGTATCTCCTGCCTCATCTCTCCTTCTAAGTTCTAAAATGTATGGCCAGCTTGCCTTCTTGATCATTTCATTGACCTCTGCTGTTGGTGATATATAATGCTTGCTAACTCTCCCTCTTGATTGCCCCACTTCAGTAAATGGCATCGTTGTGCATCCTGTTGCTTATACCAAAATTTTGGCTCTTGACTTATTTTTCTCTCCCACCCTTCCCCATATCTAATTCGTTAGTAAGTCTTATTTTCTCTACTTTTAAAATATATCCCAAATTCAGTTTTTCTCCATTGCTTCCATCGTAGTCCAAGCAATCATCTCTTGCTTAGCCTACAACCATAATCTCAACTGGTCTTTTTTGCATCCACTCTTACCTCCCTATAATCCATTCTTCACTAGAGTGATAATTAAAACCATTATAATACTTACTGCTCTGGATTTCATTATCTTGAATTAAATCCTGACTCATTATTGTTTACCTGCTCTGGGGCTGTGAGCAAAATACTTAATACCTCTGTACCACAATATTCTCATCTAGAAAATGGGATGATAATTGTCGATAATAAGATACCAATCAGATTATGTCACATACACACTTACTGTACCCAGTTTTGAGAGTTTGGGTTCTCATTGGACTTAGTGTAAAATCCAAACTACTTACCAGGGTTTTCAAGACTTCTTCATAATGTAGCTTCTTGCTTAATTTTTCTGACCTCTCCTTGTTTTCATGTGCCTCTTGCTTACCATACTTACTCTACTAAAACCACACTTCCTATCTTTTAACCTTTTACTCTGAAACATTACTTCTCATGGAATATGTTTTCCTTTTTTTTTTGACCAGTTTTTTCATGTTCATGTTTTTTGTTTGCTTTGTTGTGTAAAGATAGTGCCATTTTCAAAAGTCAGTTGATGGTTTTTTACCTGGTGACTTACTTATCTTTTAAAGGCTAGAACCAGGGACCTACTGTGTTTTTCCAGTTTTGTAGGAGACTTGGTAAGTTCCTGGAAGTGGAATTGCTATATATATATACATATATATGAATATTTTATATATAATTATATTTATATATATAGGAATATTTTCGGACCTATGATTCCTATTGAAGTAAGTTCTTGAGACTTTACATGTCCAGAAAGATTTTCATTTACCCTTATACTCGATTGGTAGTTTTCCTATATGTAAAATTCCAGAATCAGAAACATTGATTTTTTATTTTTCAAAAATTTTTACTGACATATAGTTGACACATAGCATTTTATTAGTTTCAGGTGTACAGTATAGTTATTCAACAACTCTGTGTTGTGCTTGCTTACCACAGGTATAACTACCATCTGTCAACATGCAGTGCTGTTCCAATACCATTGACAGTATGCCCTATGCTGTACCTTTTATCCTCATGACTTACTCATTCCACAACTGGAAGTCCATACCTCCTACACTTTTTACCCATTTTGCCCATCATCCTCCCTCTGACAACCATTAGTTCTCTGTATTTATGGGCCCATTTCTGCTTTTTTGTTTGTTCATTTGTTTTGTTTTTAGATTCTACATACATGTGAAATCATGGTATTTGTCTTTCTCTAACTTACTTCACTTAGCAAAACACTCCCTAGGCATTTAAAACTCTTGTTAAATGAATTTTGAGCCTCCTGGCTACATTCTTTTCTTTTTTTTTTTTTTTTCTTTTTTCTGGCTACGTTCTTAACATACCAACACTTTACTTGTATCATCCATCTCTGTTTTTTGTTTTGTTTTGTTTTGCTGTATTTCTCTGAAGTATTCTTTATATTACAGATTGCTGCCGTGGTCTTTACTCATTCTGTTATTTACCCTTTCTGAAATTTTATCCTATAACAGTATTTCCACTTTCTCCTTGCCTGGTCATTCTGTTCTTTGTGATCTTTTTCTTTCCTTCTGTTGGATTTTCATGGTATCTTGTGATTCTTTTCTCTTTCTCTCTTTTTTTTTAAGACAGAGATTTACTTAATTAATTTAAAGTAGGCTTCATGCCCAACATGGGACTTGAACTGAGGACCTTAAGATCAAGGATTATATGTTCTACCGACTGAGCCAACCAGGTGCCCATCTTTTCTTTTAATGGAAATATAATAGACATATCAGTTTTAGGTATACAGCGTGATTTGCCATTTGTATATATTGACTTATCATCACCACAGTAAGTTTAGTTAATATCTGTCACCACACATGGTCACAATTTTTTTTTCTTGTGATAAGAAGGCTTAAGATTTAGTGTCTTAGTCTCTTAGAAATTTTCAAATATGTAGTACAGTGTTATTAACTATAGTTACCATGCTGTTCCTATCTTGTGATTCTTGACTATTCATATTCATGAATAAAGGACTAAGTTGATTAGAGGGTCTAATTAATTAGGTCTAGACTTTTGTAAATGAGAAGTCTGATTGTGAGTTCTCTTTAAGTTTTCTGTATTCATTGGTTGGTTTTTTTTGGAGCACAAGGATTGGAGTTGGCAGGTTTAGGGCTACCCTAATTATAAGTGGAAGGACAGCTTTTAGTATGGAAAGCGCTAACCAACTCACCACCTCAATTTCCTTCTTCATTCTCTCCTTTTTTCAAGCGTAGGAAAAGCATAAGTACAATAATGTTGATTTTTGGGACCCTTGGGTGGCTCATTCAGTTAAGTGCCTGTCTTTGGCTCGAGTCATGATCCTGGGATCCTAGGATGAGTCCCACATCCAGTTCTTTGCTCAGTGGGGAACCTGCTTCTCCCTTTCTACCTGCTGCTCCCCCAGTTTGTGTTCTCTGTGACAAATAAATAAATGAAATCTTTAAAAAAAGATAATGTTCATTATCCATGTACCTATAACCCAGTTTTGTTGAATTAAGTCTTTTATCATATTTACTTCAGATTTTCTAAACAATATTACAGACACATATAAAGTACCTTACAGACCATCAAAGGTAATCAGAGCTTATCCTTTCATCCTGTTCCCTGCCCTCTTCATCTTCAGAGGAACCCATTATCCTGAATTTAGTGTTTATCATACCCATGCATGTTTCAGTTTAGTTAAGGGACACCTGGATGGTTCAGTTGGTTGTATATCCGACTTTTGATTTCAGCTCGGGTCATGATCTTGGGGTTGTGGGATCAGGCCCCACATCTGGCTCTGTGCTCAGCATGGTATCTGTCCCTCTCCCTCTGCTCTACCTCCCCACCAACTCACGCTCTCTCTGTAGAATAGATAAATAAAACCTTTAAGTAAATAAATGAATTCATTCAATTTAGTTAACATATAGTGTATTATTAGTTTCGGGGTAGAATTTAGTGATTCATCAGTTGCATGTAATAGCCAGCTCTCATCACATCAAGCACCTTCCTTAATGCCCATCGTCCAGTTAAACTCCATTACCCACCTACTTCCCCTTACTTCTAAATTTTTGCCATGGGTGTATGTCCATAAACAATATTAATTGCATATTTTAAAGCTGTATATGTCTTGGAACTTGATTTTTTTCATTCAGTGTTGTGTTTTTGAGATGTATCCATGTCAGTATATTTAGCTCTAGTTCCTCATTTTGACTTATATATAGCATACTATTTTACGGTTTTTTTTTGCCCATTTTTCTCTTAGTATTTAGGTTGGTTCTAATATTTTGCTATTATAAATGTTGCTGCAATGAATCCGTCTTATACATATGTTAGTAGTGTAATAGTTAGATGATAGTATAATGCCCATCTTCAGCTTAACGGGATATTTCAGCTTAACGGGATAGTTTGTTCTCAAGTGTTTATATTATAACTACATGTAGAATTGAAAAGCACCTATTGTTGTATGTGGTTAGACCTAAATTTTTTGCCCATCTCATGGGTGTGATATGATTTCTTATTTTAATTTGCATTTTTTGATTACTAATTAGGTCATTTATTTTTTTTTTAATTTTTAATAGATTTTATTTGTTTGAGAGAGAGAGAGAGAGAGCATGAGCAGGAGGAGGGGCAGAGGGAGAGGGAGAAGCAGACGCCCCTCTGAGCAGGGAGCCTGACATGGGGCTCGATCCCAGAACCCCTAGATCATGACCTAAGCCAAAGGCAGTCACTTAACCGACTGAGCCACCCAGGGGCCCCATGAGGTCATTTATTTTATCATGTGTCTGTTGGATAGTCTGAATTCTCTTTAGTTCAGCTACCTATTCATAAATCCTTTGCCCATTTTTCTTTTGGATTATTTGACATTTTCCATAAGGATAGCCAGTTGCCCCAGAATTATTTATTATATAGTCTATGAAACATGGATAGTCTTACTCTATATATGGTACATTCTTATTATTTAAAATAGTTAAAAGGCTATCATTTTACAGTGCTTTTGTAAGAATTTTAGAATCAGTTTGCCACATTCCATGGGGGAAAAAAATCTCAGGATTTTGTTTATTGTCTTTCACTGAATTAATTTGGGGGAAATTGAGATTATTATGATACTGAGTCTTCACACTAAAGGGCATTTATGTTAGTCTTTGTCACATGAAAGGTTGGGCCATGCACCTACACACATGCATCACATAGCATAAATGTGAAATAAGATTTAGTGGGAAACAGGAAGTGCCAGAGCACACACAATCCCCTGAGCTCTATTATCTTCACATAGATGTGTACTTAGAGTAGACATAACTAGAATTAATATACCAGGGAAAGGGCTCCTCAGTAATAATTGGAACTTTGAGATTGATGAAATGGCCTTGTTAGAAAAGGGAGCTATGTGTCTCTCATTAGTCTTTTCTTGCATCAAGTCAACTCAGACCTGCTGAGTAACTTGTTGATAGGTACTGAGAGGAAGGAATAGACCTCTGGAGTCCTCTGAGTTTCTCTTCTCAATCTTCTTTTATGCACTTGCATATTATTTTCTTGTTCTGTCTTCAAAGGTCTTGCAAATCTTTTAGTAGATTTATTCCTAGGGGCTCTAGGCTGGCTCAGTTGGTGGAACATGTGACTCTTGATCTTGGGGTTGTGAGTTTGAGCCCCACATTGGGTGTAGAGATTACTTAAATATAAATAATCTTTTTTTAAAGATTTTATTTATTTATTTGACAGACAGAGATCACAAGTAGGCAGAGAGGTAGGCAGAGAGAGAGGAAGCAGGTTCCCCGCCGAGCAGAGAGCCCAATGTGGGGCTTAATCCCAGTACCCTGGGATCATGACCTGAGCCGAAGGCAGAGGCTTTAACCCACTGAGCCACCCAGGCACCCCGTAAATAATCTTTTTTTTTTTTTTTGAAGATTTTATTTATTTATTTGACAGAGAGTGAGCACAGGCAGAGAGAGTGGCAGGCAGAGGGAGAAGCAGGCTCCCTGCTAAGCAAGGAACCTGATGTGGGACTCAATCCCAGGACGCTGGGATCATGACCTGAGCCGAAGGCAGCTGCTTAACCAACTGAGCCACCCAGGCATCCCAATAATCTTTTTTAAAAAAGGATTTATACCTAATTCTTTATGGTCTTTGTTACTATTGTGAAGGGCATGGGTCCCACCCCCATTTATTTATTTATTTGTTTGTTTGGTTGGTTTTGAGAGGAAGGTTGGGAGAGGCAAAGGAAGAAGGAGAGGGAGAAAGAGACTCTTAGGTAGGACCCATGCTTAGCACAGAGCCCAACGTGGGGCTGCATCTCATAACCCTGAGATCATGACCTGAACCAAAATCAAGAGTCAGACACTTCACCAGCTAAGCCACCCAGGCACCCCGAATGGCATCTTTTTTTAATTGGCTCTGGCTGATGCATTGGAATACTATATAATGTTTGTGTCCTTCATCTTATATCTGGTCATCTTGATAAACTAATTCTACATTACTTTTTATAGATACTAGTTATTACCTCTAATGGTTTCTAGGTTCTCTTTGGCTTTTCTATAGATATCATATTTCCTACAAATAAATTTTTATCTCTACTATTATGATGTTTATATCCCTTTGCATATCTTCTCTCCATACTATTAACAATAACCTCCTCTGTATGATATCAGTGATAACAGGTACCTTTGTCTTATGCCTGACCTTTCACTGTGATATTTTGCTGCAGGTTTCTTACAGATGTATTTTATTAAGTTAAAGATCCCTATTTCTAATATCAAGATTTTTAAAATAAGTGAATATTGTACTTTTCAAAATATATTCAGATTTTGTTACTAATTTCTAAATTAATTGCCTCATGATAAAGGAATATGGTTTGTCTGATAATAATTATGAAACATGTTTTATGGCCTGGAATGTGACATGTACATTAGAGGTAAAAAGAAAGAATAACAAAACTTGATCAGTTCTATAGAAGTCAGAAAATCAAGAAAAAGCAGTGTAAGTGGAAAACACACAAAATAAGATGGTAGAAATAAATCAGTCACAAAAATGTAAATGAACTAAATTGTTTAATTAAGACATAAATATGTTTAAAACAAAACAAGCTAGCAAAAAGAACTATGCATAATTCATTTATAGTAGACACACAGTGGTTGCAAGGAAAAAGATGAGGGGGTGCCTAGGTGGTACAGTCGCTTAAATGTCTGACTCTTGATTTCAGCTCAGGTCTTGATCTCAGTGTTGTGAGTTCAAGCCTCATGTTGGGCTCCATGCTAGACGTGGAGCCTACTTAATTAAAAAAATAATAATAATGAGGTAAAAAGATGAGAAAAGACATATCAGGCACATAGTGGTAGAATGC